>WEDG01002970.1:42500-183297 GCA_017591395.1 Schistocephalus solidus
CTATCGGGGCGAGAACGTAGCGGTGAAGATCTTCTCCAGCCGAGACGAGGCTAGCTGGGCCAGAGAAACCCAGATCTACAGTACCGTGCTTTTGCGTCATGAGAACATCCTCGGTTACTATGCCAGTGACATAACCTCAAGGTACTGCCCCCGGCCGTGCCACCAAAACTGACTTTCCTGCAAAATGAAGTCCACTATTTCACCCCTCAAAATATCCCTATATGCCAAACTTCCTAGTTCATTTATGGGAAGTTTTATTTATTATCAGTTAGCATGAACAGCGCACAATTTGCTTACTTCCTACTCGCCTCTTCGTCCCTCGGAGAGACAGGCATTTTCGAGGGTTGATTTAAACAAGAAAATAGTTTTCACAGTGGAATAATTATTATCCTAGTAAGCGTTGCAAAAAGAAATTAAGAGTATGAAGAATCGTGTGTGAGAAATTTTAAAAACAGTATTATTGAATGATTTTTGTGATTAAGGGGCTTGCAAAGCCCAGTTTTAGAACTGAACTGTTATGAAGTATATATTGTATTTTCAAATAATCTTAAAAAAGTTAGGGGTTGGAGAAATATAAGCGAAAGTTTACTTGGTGAGTAAATAAGCCCCGATTCTCGAGTGTCATCGAAAGTCTTCGCTGGTGAGACAGCCACATTCTCCTTCGTTTATTTAATAAGAAAATATCTTAGATATGTGAGCACAAAACCCCTCGGCAGACAGCCTGTTTGCCAATATTAAAACTGGACTATAGCCAGTTGAACTTTTGCAAAACCACTTTGTGACACCTGTCCTAGAGCTCCACATGCACATGTCGGGTAGATTGATGTATGGCTGGTTGACGACGGCTAATAAGCCAGAAATGGCCCTTCCATTCTTCCTATTCGTTATCGGTAATGCCATTCTGTCTATACTACTAGCCGATTTATGGCTGCTGGCGGGACTCGATGGTGAGACCCAGGGCAAAATGGGACGATTGAGTCCTGTAAACGCCTATCTACCAAATATATAATATATATATCAGGTAAGTGGCTATTTTTGTCCCTCAGGCACATGCACAGAAAACGTTTAGTGTTAATACATGTACCTTCTGTCGGGCGATTTTACACTAACCTGCTTGACGTGTTACCGACAAAGACAAGGGATATAAAAGGTGCCATCTCCGACTCCCTTGTCATCCCTCATTCAGCCTCCTTCAGCTACTTCAGCCACTTTCGTAGACCTGAGCCTCGAACCGTGATTCATTCTTGCGGCTTTGCGGTGCCTGGGCCTCTGATATGACTAAATTACGGACGTTGCTAGGGCATAAATGGTCTTTGGTGTCTTCGTTGACGTTTTCTGCAATGCTTCTCGATCAGCGGTTGCTCCGCCCTATGCTACTGCATGCGACGGCATAAAACGAAAGTGAAAGCAAACGGAAGATCACTTATTGATTAAACAGTTAGGGCTGAGTAGGGCTGGTTGAGTAAAACTGTCGTCGTTGCACCTCGGACACATAGAAATGTCTCTAAAACTGCCCTACAGTGAGGAATTTTTAAATAACCTTACTGAAAATGATGTATACAAGGCACCTTAAACCCGTTCAAAAAGCTCTATAGTAGTAGAGGATTGCACACAGATAAACAAGGTTCTCATTATGTTTATCACCTATACATACATATAAATATCTGTGAGATTGTTGTTGTCACGTTATCAAGTATCTACACTTTGATCGCTTTACCCGGCTTAAGGCATGGTTGCACACAACTCTGGATCATTTCTCATTATCATCCCTACGGTTCGCTGTACGACTTTCTGCGTTCACATGCGGTGGATACCGTTGCAGCCATTCGACTGGCGAAGACAGCTGCAGCCGGCCTGTGTCACCTGCACACATGTATTCTCGGACTGCAGGTTAGTGGTGTAGCACTTTCCCCATTGCATAGCTCCCGCCATCTCTTTTTACTCTGATGACACCTTCCTGTCTGCCCTTTGGTCTATCTGGAAGGTCTCCTTGACACCATGACCTGAATTCGGTAGGGATTGCTTATATAGCCCCAGGCAGGACATTGGAACAAGAACCACCCCACATTACAGGTGGCTTTGCGCTAACTTCCACGGACATTTTGGTTATTGTTAGGGTTCGGATTAATTTAAGGTTAGGGTGGGGTTAAGGTTTGGGATATTTAGCTTTCCTGGAACTTACCGCTAATCTGTCTGTAGTACGTGGGGGTGGGGAGCGGCCTATCACAGATTCCGATGCTACATTTGCTCGTTAGTACAATATTTGCTCTCCTACACGACTATTGGCACCTAGCTTAGGGTCTCTTAATATCTTAAGTGCTAATTCCGTGAATGGCCAGCCTGTGCCAGAATAATGTTCCCCCTGTTCTTAATCATGGGAGGATAAAACTCGATGCTAAGCTCAGTGTACTGTAACTGATCCTTTCTGACATGCATGTGTAGGCAGAACGATATGTTTTACGCATAATAAATTACTTTAATTACTGCACCTGTTAGAAGTTCTCGTTACGTTTAACTATCGTAGCTCATTATTATAGCCGCGAACAGTAATGCCCGGCGAGAGAGCGCATACTAAAAAGGTACAAACTGGCCTTATTTAAATAAGCGGAGGAGGAAGCGAACTGTCTTTTAGTTCAGTTAACCTGTCTATTTAACTGCACTGAGAAAAATCTTCCTGTGTTTCGGACACCTACTGCAGTGTACACCACGACATAAAAAGCCGAAAAGTCAATATAAATAAATCTAGGAAAACAGCAGAATCAGAAGGAAATCAAGACATGTGGCAACGCTCGGATATATATTCGCACACAGAAAACGGGAAGCAATTACTTATCTATTACGGGGGTGGTGGCAGTAGGCAGTAAACGAACATGAAATATAGCTGTTTTCGGGAAGCAAATGACTAAGAATTAAATTACGTCCTTTTGCTGGTTTATGTACACCAACAAAGTCTAAAACACAGGCGCGCGAGTTGAAATACTATAAATTAGGAGCTGTAAGCCGGTGGAACATTAAAAAAACGAGGGCATTGATTAGATTTTGCAGGCAAACTGATCCCAGCCCGTGATGACAAATCAAATTGAGGGGTGAAGTAAGAAAATCTATGCCTTTAAATCCAATCCTCTTGATGGCCGCGGTTGAAGATAAGATTGAAATAAACGACGCTGATAGCCTCCTCTCGAAACCTAAACCTGTGTCAACATCCCAACCCTAATCCCCCGAGTCTTAAGCCTTACCCTAGTCCAAACCGAAACCTCTACCCCAACCCAAGTAGTAACCTATAAATTTAACCCCTAACCCTAAGCCGACTGCAAACCTTAATGGAAACAATTAAGGTAGGCATGAAGGAAAATGAGCCAAAGGGAAGGGGTGGTTAACTGAAGCCTTCCCAAATGACATATATAGGTATTTCTCAGAAGTAAAGACTAATTGGGAGAGCAGAGCCTATCGCTACTAGGGTAGGTCTTGCAGAATCAGGCCGCTGTGTTATTTGGTTGCTTTTCTGTTAGGGCCATTTTTACATTTGCATCGTGCGCATTAGTGAAGCAACTAACAGATTCCAAATTCTTGAAGTCTCAAAGGCACGGAAAGTCCTCAAACCAATAAAATTTAAGAGTGAAAAATAAAAACCCTTTGAAGCGCCTCCGTAAAACCCACGAAGCCACGCTCCAGTGCGTCATGCTCAGATTTTCAGGGCGTTCGCATGATGCACATGCCCACCCGACTTAAGTCAAAAAACAGACGCCATCGGGGAGGCATATGGTGGTCGCATCGACGGTGTGAAAAGGGAAACTCGAAATAATCTGCCTTCATCTGCCTGTTGCACACCAGCTGTCTTCCGCCCCTATGGTGCCCTTCGTTCGGTCGTACCAACAGTCAGCCATCGCCCCCCCCCCTCTCCACCGTCTCCCATCGCCGACCCGAGTGTGTTAACTTCCGAGCGTAACAGGGGTAGCAGGGACGGTGGTGCGAGCCGCCAAGTGTCTGGTGGGGGTCTGTGTGATGCGCGATGGATGACTTTAACCACAGAGGGGCCGGTTCCACGTTCCTCTCCCCCCCTGGGTAACTGGCGCCACCAACACCTGGCGTGCGCGTCCAGGGTGTCATCTCTCAAGTCGGCCGCTGCTGTTGCTGCTTGCTAAGCAGAGGACTGGGAGATTTAGGTTGAGCTCGCAGTTCCGCAATCAGGGCCACGCGCCCCACGCGACATCAGACTATTCGATCTCCGCTCGGTGTGACCGCGTGCGTGCTCGCGTGATTCGGGACAGTGAGGCGTGTATTTGCCAATCCTACTTAGCAGACTGCCCTATCAGCTGCTGTAACTTCTCATTTCGTACTTTTTCCATTCCACTCTTCGTCTAGGGCAAGCCAGCAATAGCACACAGGGACATAAAGTCGAAAAACATCCTGGTACAGGCCAATGGAACCTGCAGCGTTGCCGATCTTGGTCTAGCGGTATTCCATTCACCTGGTTGTTCACCAGATGTGGACATTGGTTTGCCTAATCACAAGGTGAGGTATTCAAGCATTTTACTGTGCATGCACTCTTCCCTCCCTTAGCCTGTTCAGCTATCTCCTTTTTGCCTTAATCATTTGGGAATGCAGGTGGGAACCAAACGCTACATGGCTCCAGAAATTCTAGCCAATGAGAGCCTGGACGAGCGCTGTGAGGCGGATGGCATCATTGCACGTGACTCTGAAATCAGTGCTTTACGTCGCGGTTTTCCAACAGTCTACAAACAGAACAGCGTAATTCACTCGCAAACTTGCCACCCCCAGGGTGGTTTGGGACTCACCTTTGAGGGTATGAAAGCGGCCGACGTATACGCTTTCGGGCTTGTGCTCTGGGAAATCTTCAGAAGATGTTTCACGGAAAACGGTAAGCAGTTGCTGATGTTTTGCCTCAAAATCGACCCTATTACACGGTTCTGATCACATTCTAGGAAAATGGAGCACGTATTAACAGCGAAGAGTGTAGAATTTTCAAGGACAATATTTCCAAGTTTTAAAAAACAGATTTCGGTATTGTTAAAAGGAGGAGTCATCGCTGGCACTCCGTGTTATCAAAGTATTTGGAGGCGTATTTGGTAAAGATGACTTATAGGGCAGCTGAAACAGGAGATGAGGATAGGAACCACCAGCTATACCAGTGGCTGCAACAAATTCCGGGAAAATTAGTGTTGGGATTGAAGTTAGGGTTCAGTTTAGGGTTATGTTTAAGGTTATAGCTAGGGCCAGAGTCTGAGTAATGTTTAAGGTTACTGTTCTGGTTAGAACTGGTCGTTTCAGTCTCCGTTGTCCTTATCAGCATTGTTACTCTGCCTCTACTAACACTAGCCGCTGTGAGGCTGCTATCGGGGCTCGATAATAAGCCCCAAGGCAGAGCGGAACAAGTGAAGTCCGTTAGTGAATGTTCATCAACGAATGTTCTGGTTAGTGTGACCATTATGGTTAGGGTTAAGATTAAGGCTATGAGTTAGGTCGATGATATGGCTGGTGTTAGGGTTGAGAAACGGGAATATTTACCCTCCCTGGAATTATGCGCAGGGCTACACTTGGGTGAGGCATTCATATTCCCGTGTGCCTGTTCATGTGCTCGTGTCCTGTTTAAGTCATCCTGACCGCCTTTTAAATAGGCCGCGTCATTAACTAACACAACTAAACGAAGAAAAAGATGTGATTTCCGTTGGTTAAGTTTTTTATGAATCATATAAAAGTCGAGAAATGTCCAGGAAAAATTTGAGGGCTTCTTTCAAGGCCCGTCTTATCAAAGCTCACATGCAGACTGTGCAATATTATTTCTAACGTTTTACAGTTATCGTAGTTAAGCCAGTTAAATCCAGTCCCTTGAAATAATTACCTTATTCTCTTGCCATGTCGGCAGATGATCACAACCGTTCCAGTTTTTACATGCGATATCAACTGGTAGCCCTGGCAGCGAGGTAACAATGTAAATATAAGGATGTATCCCTCTGACCAACTTATGCACACCTCACAGTTCACGCTCACATGGGCATTATATCTTCAGCCTATAGTTGAAAACTGCTCGCCTGGCAGGCGAAGCCCAGGCCCAAAATCCACATGTACACTAGAAATTTGGCTCGAACTGTGGATAGCAAGGCATGCACGGCTATAGGAACACAGCCAGTTCGTACTGAAAACCAGCGCTAAGCGCACATAGCCACTTATTTCCCACTTACTCCATACTTACTGGTCGTTTTACACTAGGGTCACGAAGAGGGGTGGATAAGAGGTACAAATAACCACAAACGCACATAGCCAACTAAAAGTTTCGGCGAATATCGTCATAAACCGGATTACGCAGACCAAACCTCGCCATTTTCAAGTGGACTTGATTTGCAAAACAACATCAGATTTTCATAGACAGAGATAGATAGAGAGAGAGAGAGAGAGAGAGAGAGAGAGAGAGAGAGAGAGAGAGAGAGAGAGAGAGAGAGAGAGAGAGAGAGAGAGAGAGAGAGAGAGAGAGAGAGAGAGAGAGAGAGAGAGAGAGAGAGAGAGAGAGAGAGAGAGAGAGAGAGAGAGAGAGAGAGAGAGAGAGAGAGAGAGAGAGAGAGAGAGAGAGAGAGAGAGAGAGAGAGAGAGAGAGAGAGAGAGAGAGAGAGAGAGAGAGAGAGAGAGAGAGAGAGAGAGAGAGAGAGAGAGAGAGAGAGAGAGAGAGAGAGAGAGAGAGAGAGAGAGAGAGAGAGAGAGAGAAGGGACGCACAGACAGTAGCGCCCAAAGCTGGCAGCGTCCCTTGCCCCTGTAGACAGGCTGATAAAACCTTTTGTGAATTATAAAATTTGGGAATTCGGTAAGTTCATAATGCCTTTCTTCTTGACCAATGATAGATGAAGTGGACGCCAGTCGCGTTCCCTTCTGGGACAAGGTCCCAGTTGATCCGAGTTTTGAGGATATGCGACAGGTTGTACTTGTGCAAAAAATTCGCCCTCCAATTTCTGCCAGATGGATGGAGGATAAGGTAAGTCACAACAATTGCGTTAGCTTCCTTTGTAATTTCGCCGTTAAATGCAACTATTACTGAAAGGTCCTCAGCACTGGAATGCCATTAAAACTGATGATTTAAACGTGCGAGCCGAGCGTGCAGTTGTATATTAATATTTAATATATTAATATTTAAACATTTATCTTAATGACTAATATTTATACAAATGCTGTCCCATGCATTTATAGGAGCCGTTGATCTACTACTATAAGGCAGTCGTGTTTACCAGACTAATTTGACGTCATACATTCAGGTTCTCGGGCAGTTTGGCTCGGTGAGACTGATGACAGGAACAGCGTTCATCCGTCGCTCTCTGCATAGCTAATTAACTTTCGTAGACAAAGCCTCAGCACCGAATATAAAGCGGGGACTTCTTTGTGCTCGTTAATTAACCGAGGAGCTGAAAACCAGGACTCGAACCGTTCGCGACACATACGGTTGTCTTATCTCGCGTGGGAGACATTTAAATACATTGTTTTTTTAGTCAAATATAATAATTCTGGACATCCGTATGCTTCCGAAAGCTTATGAGTAACACAAGTTCCTCCGTAGCGACTTCGCCTTAGCATATTTATGCACGCGTTTAATGGCACAGGAAGCGACGCAAGTTTAAGCTTCATACAAGCTTCTCGTTTACTTCTTCTCTTTTCCAACTTCAGGTCTTGGGCCGCTGTGCCCGACTGATGCAGGAGTGCTGGCATTCGATTCCTGCCGTACGTTTGACAAGTTTGCGAGTGAAGAAGACCCTAGACGAGGCCTTCTTGTCCGCCATCAATGCTCTGGACCTCAATGTCACAGGAACAGTACCGGCCAACATTGAACTGACAGATGACAAGATGAATGCCGCCTACGCTACACCCACCCACCGAGCCGGTGACAGTGGTATAAACAGTCGCAGTAACGGATGCTCCTATCAACCGTGTTTCTCTCCAAACTCCTGTCCCATATCCCCACCCACAGACTATCATCTGAGGAGCCCACGCGACTACCTAACCCTTGGGCGAATAATTCGGCGGCCGTCGTCTCCGGAGGTCGGGAGTGGCGAGGAAGTGGCGATGGTGTCGGCGGTGGAGGGGGAGGAAGCAGGACGAGGGAAGTATGAGGACGATGGCGCACACCGCCTTCAACTGACACTGCACAGTCTCATCCCCAGCCCCCACGCCTCGGTCCTCCTCTCACCACTGAGCAGCGGAGTAAAAAGTTGGGAGGCAGAAGGAGTTCGTACTAACGTCGGTGGAAATGGCTTCAGTTATCCTAGAACCTGACTACCAGCCAACCAACTGCTGAGTGGTTTTCAGGGTGCGCTAATGGACTGATCAAAAGAAAACCTTTTGCTTACTACTCCCTATATATTCGACGGTGTAGATAAGATATTGCAGTTCAGAAAATTCCTGGTTTAATCATATGTTTCCGATGTTCCAGTAATAGGAGTTTATTGGGTATGGCTACATTGTACGGCCGCCTAAATAGGACACGGTAAAAGGATCCGCCCCGCTCGCTTAAAATAGGTGGTCTTAACGCTAACACTAACCATAACATAAAACTAAACTATCCCCTTTATCCCAACTCCAGCCCTACCCTTAACCTAAACCCCACAGTTAACACAATAATAATCTTAACCCTTAGCTTAATAATGACCCTAACCCTAACTCTGATCTTAACCTCATTCTTAAACCTAACCCTAACCCTCACCTTAATCCCAAACATCATTTCCTTGGAGTTTATTGCAAAGCCACATATATTGTGGACGGTTCCTTTTCCTGTGTTCTGTTTAGGCGGCCATACAAGACAACTTTACCTACCAGGGAAACTATAGGCGGTGGCGTCTTCTGTATTCGCCACGCATTCATTTGCCCGTGGACCCAAAAAACTGCCTCCGATCATTTTTCTAAGCACAGAGCAGAATAGCTTGACAAACTTGGTTTTTAAAGAGAGGGACACTTTAAGGGTGAATAATGTTTCACAAAACAGAGTTTTGCCGGCATCGTAATCTAGATAAGTTGCATATATCGCAGCACAGCAACCGACAAGTGGTTTATTGGCTGTACCACTGTAACTGGTTTATTGGCTGTACCATCGCTAACTAGGCTAGCTGAGCAGAGCAAGTCAACAGAAAAGCAATCCGTAGTGTGGAAGGCCAGGCTCAAGGTATATTTCTCTGGGGCAGCTTTCTGTCACTTGAAAGTACTCCTGGTAGTTGGTAAACCATGACCCCTACACGCGACCACTTGTCAACTCTTCCACCTGCTGGACCTTCCGCAGGTGTCCAACAGGTCTGCTGTACTAATAGAGATTGCAATGGTGCTCGGAAGACCGCACACAAATTGTGGCCTATTTGCACGCATGTAATAAATCCCATAACCTTTCGGTTGGTACACTAGTAATACATAGAGAAGTTCACTTCCGGTAAATAAAATTTATCCGTTTATGTCTCCCGTACACCTGAGCAAATGATTTTTTCAACTTTTAGGGCCCACGATCCCAAAGTGTAAATAAACTACAAGAACAAAGTTCATCAGGTGTGCCACCAAAACTCGACGTCATCAATCCAGAATAGGTTACACATGCGAATTCTTTCTTAATTCTGTATACTGACTTTGTTTAACCTCCAACGTTTTATATGTTCGTAATGTAGAATTTTTCCGCGTCTTCTGCGGTTTCTACCATTATTTTCTTACCAACATTTTACTTGCGAGAATTTTATATTTCTTTCCAATTTTAGACAGCACCTTCTTAGTTGTGTTTGAATTTTTGGTCGGTCGGTCTAAAAAGTCTGAGTAGGCAACAGGCTGATTACGAGCTGGTTAGCTCATGTTGCTTGTCTGCACGTATTCCGAGTACACCTCCTACAGCCATCAGTAGGAGTTTAAACCTCACAGTAAAATCATAAAAATCTCTTTCCTAATAATTTCACCCGGCATTTTTTGCTAATTTATGCTTTGTGGTAATCGTTTGTCAGGGAATTGTCCCTGAATCTCGCTGCAGGCCGTTAAAAACATCACGATAGTTTGTCAGTTGTAAGTGACGAGGTCACCATTACAATGAAGAAGGCAGTGTGGTGACTCGCATTAACTGAGTTCCACTGAGAAGACGGGGGCTGACAGGTATAGAACAAGGCACGAACTCGGGGTTTTCAAAGTTAAAAGCAAGGCTACAAGTGAAGCGCGCGGGCTCGAAACTCACATGCGTCAAAAGTGTCCCAAAGACCGCATTAAAACCGAGTGCTTACAATCTGTACTCACGCCAGTGAAGGTCACAGCTGGCCTGTTATTTGCCTACTCCTAAGACCACAGTTTGTTTTCTAGTCCAGCGATGAATGTCCTAACTTAAAATGCATTCTTTATACTGCGCTAATGTGCGGTTGTGCTCACCAATTACAGATCATTTCGCTTTCTCTCTACCTGTACTCCTTAAAAGCCATCAAACTGTCAATATGCATTTCAACAGTTCGGATATTTGTACAACGGCCAGGTTAGGGTTTATCAAAAAAAAATCATTTTAATGAAACTAACTTCAGGTAGGCCTGTGTGCATCTTCTCCGACTCCACTTTCACACGATCCCGGCACGTATTCATTAGTTGTGGCTTGGGTTATCCGGGATGAATATATTTAATCTACAACTTCGCCTTACCGCATAAGAAATTTCCATTACTGACTTACCTACTGAAAGACCAAATACTCTGTTAAATCTTCTGTGAACATGCTCCTCAAGCTAAGCCACTCAATGCTATGGTAGAACGATCATATTCAACCAAATTTAGTTACACATTCGGGAATTCTGTCAATAGAAGTATAAAAAATAAAGCAAAACCTTTTAAAATATATCACAATTTCGTGGCTTTACCGGAATATATCTAGTTTTGAAAAAAACGTGATTTTATTTTCACTTACACAGGAAAGGGTCACTTTTTCAATACTTAATACGGCTAATAATGCTGAAAGGCATATCCCGTATCTGATCAAAGTCAACTGATGGAATTAATTTCAGTGCCAGGAAGACTTGCTGCTTGGAAGATAAATTTTGCCAGGAGTTTACGGATATGCACTCAGTAACGAATAGTATTTAGATTATTCGAGGCCCGCACCGCATGGAAACACCGGTAAAAGTCTTGGGCTGTTTGATTTAAGTGCCGTCAAGAGCAGGCGATCTCCCAATGAGGAGTCTCGAGTTGCAACCAATTTCTCGGCTTGTTCTCTGTTTGGGAATTCATATCTACCAAAAACAACCAAATTTTCAAATTTTCGCTAATTATTTCGGACATTTTTGAGACAGTCATAAAAATACACCTTTTAGACAGCATCGACCCTTATGGTCACGCAAACTGTCGTATGACATCCAACCACTCAAAGAGCTTGCGAAGAGTTACTATAAAAATGCTGACAACGCTGCTAATGTTTTTAAAACTACTTTTAGAAGAAAAGCATTAAAGAAGATACTTATAATATTATCCTTATGGAACATAATCTTTATTATCCAGTAGTGTTTCGGGAAGGATAGTTTCTGCGTTCCGGACGCGGGATTAGAAACCCTCCATAATGCAGTTGGCTGTACGCAACATTTCAGGGCGACTAGGGTTCGATTAATGCTGGCGTTAAACATAGAATCACGGTTTGGGTTGAGCTTAGAGTTAGGACACAGAAATAGGTACTCTTCATGGAATTTAGCGCAAGGCCATCTGCTTTACGAGGGGGAAGGGGCGGTGTTTCTATTCCCGTGTCCTGCTGGTTTGAGTAATGCTGACGTTAATAGTATAAACACGGTTACGGTTTGGGTTGAGCTTAGAGTTAGGAAAAAGGAATAGGTACTCTTCTTGTAAATTTGCGCAAGGCCACATGCGCTACGAGGGGGAAGGGGCGGTGTTCGTATATCCATATCCTGCCGGTTTGATTAATGCTGACGTTAATAGTATAAACACGGTTACGATTTGGGTTGAGCTTAGCGTTAGGGTTAGGACACAAAAATAATTACTCTTCATGGAATTTAGCGCAAGGCCATCTGCTTTAACGAGGGGGAAGGGGCGGTGTTCCTAATTCCGTGTCCTGCCAGGGCGAGGCACCTACGATACCCTCACTTTATTTGCAAATAATTACCGGACGAAAGCTATAGTTTTTGATGTGCTGACTAAGATTTTAGATGGTTTTGACCTGAACCTCTTGGCTAAGCTGAGCATAGTTATCTACCGATGGAAAATCGCACAAAGCCTTCGGTCAAACAGCACATTACTACCGTCTATAGTGACGCATGCAGAGGTGAATTTATGACAGAAATACTGTGGCAAACATGTCTGGCTTAGCCTGTTAGGAAAGCAGAAACTTTATTTCCTGAGTATTCCTCCTTGGGCAATAAGCTGACTGGAGCAGAATTGGTGGATTGCCGATGGAAGCAAACAGGCGAGTTCCCAGGAAGCAGTTCAGAAGAAAAGGATGCGATTGCGGAACATTAAGTTTATTGGCCGTGCGTTTCGGATGCTCTCTCGAACTCATCATCAGAGACAATTGCAGAAATGGTGGCCTGCATTTTGGATTCTCAGTGGGCCCCATATGTGACTGCCTCTACTTAAGGGTTTGAGGGAGAATCCGAAATTTCAGACCAATAGACTTCACTTTCCAGCGGTCGCATCTTCTTTTTTTTTCTTCTTTTTCTTCTACTTCTGAATTAGTGGATTCCCTAAATTGCAGTGCGCTGGGCTGGTAACTTGATCCAAATATGATTGAACTCACGGCTCGCGATGGGGCGTCGTAGCTCGCCATCTTGCGTCCGAATCTCGCTGAGGCCACCGAGTTTTTTTCACACTTGGGTCAAACGAGAAAAGCAGAAAGCATCGGCCGGATAAGCCACATTAATGCAACTGATAATAGGCTGCAAACCAATCCCGTAGAATCACCGAATCGAAAATAAGTATAGAAACAACTATAAGAAAACAGGATTTAAGGACGTCCCAAGAACTGCTTCTAAATGGGTTGGTAAGGGCTACAGAAACTCTGATCGTTGCTTGCCTGTCGGTCGCATGCAGCCTGGAGTCCCTTAAAATAAAATAATGCTAATACTTTGCCACTTAAAAGTGCTGTGTGAGCACATATCTTATTTTTCAAGGCGGCAAGGGGGTACATTTTGTTTTACTCATCGGCGAAAAAGCATATTACCATGGTCAATTTTGGGGTGCCAAACTACAACATCTATTTTACCCGGAAGTGGGGGTAAGTGTGTGGCTTCGTCATTCCACGACAGTTCAACCGTTGAAAAAGAGGACTTCCGCCGCATAGCGAAGCCATAACACATACACAGCCCAAGTGCCCGTGCTGTACAATAGCGTAGGCACGGCAGCCGCCATGTGCACCCTAAGCTTTTTGTTGAGTAGGATCCCACCGCGGTTTCGGACGGAGTCCTATAGCCAGCCCAAGACTTTGGAGATTTGAATCGGTAGTTCCCCGTAGCTCTTTATGTTTCTTGAAATTGTACTCCCTAGGTATGCCAGTTAAGGTGAGCAATTTTCCAGCATTTTTGAGAAGAGGAATGCCTTTATGCCTAGCACGGAGTTACAGGTTCCCTTTGCGCCTGCATATGGGTAGAACTGCTGCATCTTGAAGATCTTGTAGGATGCGTCCTCGTCGCCACAGTGAGGTAAAATTTACCACCGTACTGGCAAAATTTCAGCTCGAATCTCGTCGGCTCCCTGTGCCTCTCTATTAGGCAGCTGTTGCACTGATCTGATTGTCTCAAAGAGGGCAGGCAGCTGGTTGAGGTCATCATTGGCGTCCGTTTGGCGAAGTCTGTTGATGGCTTCTTCGCAGACTGTGAACGGATGACGAAGGGCATTGCTGAAGTGCTTGGCTCAGCACTCAAATAGCTGTGACATCTCCGCCAATATGGCCGTTTTATCCTGAGCATTGCGGCTGCCCCATTTACACTAGGACCGTAGACGGCTTTGATCGCAGCAAGTTACTTCTTCCTCCAACCGCAGCCAACATTTTCCTCAGCAGTATGAGTCAAGGCGGTCGTTCTGCCTTGGCGATAGTCATGCTGCTAGACTAGGTCATGTCTTGACGGTTTCTCGCCAGCCGCAGGCATCGGATTTCGTCTTCATTTTCATCACACCAGTTCTGCTGTTATCTACGTGTGCAGCCGAGGACTTCGCTTACGATGGTCTGGATGGTAGCGGGCACCCTTCTACACTGGGTCCCAATATTCGTATACGCCTGCAGGGTTAACCTTTGTTCCAGAATGATGTTCATGCAACTGCTAAAATTCATTTGGCACTCAGCCGCATACGGCAGTTAACCTACCTGCTGTTGACTTAACTTGTGGCCATCTGTGGGGCTGTAAGTACAGCCCCACAGATGGGAGATGACAAGACAGTTATCCATCTAACAGGCGGCATCGCACACTGTCCTGGTAATTTCACCTCCAGTCGGACATGCCTCGGAACGAGGACGTAATCTAACAGATGCCAGTGCTGCGTGCGATAGTGATAACACATCGACTTCCCCTGGATTGGAAGGTGGAGGGTGTCGATCAGAAAAGGAATGTGTCGTAAGACATGGAAATAGGAATCCTTGCTCGTAACACAGGAGACCATGCGCAAAATGCTGGAGAGCTTAATGCTAGGGTTAAGTTTATGGCAAGAGTTAAGGTTCAGTTGGGTTTCACTGTTTGAGTTGGCATGGGAATATGTGCCCTTCCTGGAATTTAGCGCAAACCCGCCTGTATTCCTGACGGGTGCGTACTCCCTTCTCTTATCGACTGTGTTCCGTGCAGGTCTGCAGGAGGAGGAGGAGGAGGAGGAGGAGGAGGAGGAGGAGGAGGAGGAGGAGGAGGAGGAGGAGGAGGAGGAGGAGGAGGAGGAGGAGGAGGAGGAGGAGTGTGCGGCAACTGGCAACCGATCACTTTTCCCGGGCAGAGTTTCCTGTGCCAACGTGGACACCAAAGGGCGAGCAATTAGTCCGTCTTTGGCACAGTCGTTGGGACAGCATTCAGGTCCTCGTTGGACGTCCTCGTCACGTAAACGGAACTGGTCATTGGTGGAGGGCCGGAGACGCTGACAATTGTGACGAAATTTGTTGCAGCGAAGAGACAACCTCATGGTTATCACATGATCACTAGCCTCATGTGGCCTCTCGGCGGCGCGCTTGTGGTGAAAGCAACTCTGGCTGCTCGTCGATCCACTCCAGTATCCTGCAGCGATCTCCAGTTATCCCGGCTCAGGGGGGCAAGTCTCACTGAGATCCGCAGATTGCACTTTGCTGCGGACCACTGTCCAAACTACTAGAGCTTCTCCCCATTCCGGATTGTTTGCCAAAATGGAATGAGCATTCTAGGCTAACAGAGTGAGTAGCATCTCCCTGCCAGTCCGTAGGAAGTTGCAGAGATGGGGACGGGTTTGCTATTTTGTATATCACTTCGAGTACATTTGTGTTTACTCAAGGTACGGTTAGCATGCCAACAGCCTGTTTTAACAGAAATTTTTATGGTACATTTTCTAACCTCATCCCCACGAGGGACAAGTAATTTTTCCACGAGATAGGACTGCTTAGTCATCACAGGCTGCTGCCGAATTCCGAAATGCGTCACACATATGTTTTAGTAGGAAGATCACCCAAGTTAGCCCGGGTCGCCCTCTCTGTAGGACATTTGTAAGCGGGTGGGGAGGGACGATGGCGATTAGTTCAGATAATACCGATTGTGAAGACATTCAAAGGTCAGCCGCTTATATCTAGTTTAGCTTGCCGTTCAAGGAAGGTGACTGGTGTCTGACTGCCATGTTGTGCATGGTATCGTGGTGCCAGAGATTAGAAGTGGGAACCAGGGTGGACGATGTATGCGTATCTACCAGGTTCACAGAAGCATTTCGTGGGGACCATTAAAGTACCACCGTTACCCAGCCTGCGCTAACAGGCCCGGGTGGTGTCGTATATTCTGCATCCTCATGTTTAGTTATTGTCTACAGTGTATGCGTTATAAGGTGCGCTCGTCAGTTTATCATCGTGCAATGGTCCCCCAACCTCCCCGGCGGACCGGGAGTGACCGTAGGGCTGTGAGGTGGGTTCTTACCTACGACACCTTGAGACTCCACAGCGAACAAAGGACACTCAGAAAACCTCGTACATCCGCAGAGCTAAACTACGGTTCCTCATCAGGCTCCGTGTACTGACCGCAGTTTTCTGTGCACTATAGCTTGTACATCGACCAGGGTGACCAAACCCAAACAGGTGCCTAACATCTTGCACCTTTTCGCTCGTTCTAGCGCAAGCGCCGGGGTGACGAAAACGAAACATCACAATCGGCGTCAACAGCAGGTGCGTGGTATAAACAAACGGGGGCATCAGGGCTTTTGTGGCGGTCCAACTGTTCGCTGGCAAAGGAGCTGACACGCTATGCGCCGGGTACTACTACGGTCAAACGACAGTCCTGTGTGGCGATTTCTTCATTTTATTTCATTTCCATCCACGGTTAATTAGTGAACATATTTGGCCACAGTTTGCGTTAATTTTGGTCCTATCGAAGTCCCGAGAGTAAGTAGTCTGATGATAGAAGGGCACAGGCGAGTTCCAGGAATCAGTTCAGGAGATCTTTGGAACGAGAATTTTATTGGCCTGACGTTTCGGATTCTCACTCCAACTGATGATGGGTTCAAGTGAGAATCCGAAACGTCAGGCCAATAAGTGTCTTGTTCCAGCGATCACATCTCATGAATAAGCAGTCTATCGACCGAATATTAGGTGTATTTAGTCTTGTGCTAGCTTGAACATTCACCTTAATTGCAGCAAACTGCGCTTCCCCTTCGGTCTACCTATATTGCCTCTGAATGATTTAGTACACTAATTATAGAGATGGTAGCTTAAGGCTCAGACACGCTTTTCACTGATCTTATGCTGCTGCATGACACAGCTGCAAGGGGTTCCGCTCATAAATGAAACTTTCAGCGTCTCCTTGTACTTTCGGGGGTGTAAACTGCAGTTCCGATGCTGCCCTTTTGAATCTCATCGGAGGTTAATGCATTAACTAGGTTCAACGTTTTTCAAGTTTGATCCGAGAGTTGAAAACCAATTAATATTCATAAACTGCCAACAGAAATTCAATAGCATACAAATGGTTCATGCCTCACTATACTGACAGCAGTGGCATTAACTAAAAATCCAGACACGTGGTTCGCCGATTTTCGCTACTAAAACCAAGCCAAAGTGTTGAGCTGCTATTCGACGAAATAGAAGATGTCAATGAGCAATAGTAGGTTTGTATCTCAATAATAAATTAACTGTTTGTCGGCTTTTAAGTTTGGGCCGAAGGACATCTTTACTTTCACGACACAGATCGAAAGACCCCTCAGACAAAGTTGGTAGGAAATGAAAAGGCGACTTGATCCATAAGGAGGCGATTGCCTTTTTGATAAGCCTTAACGCCTAGTAACGTTCGTCGTGCAAATCTCCAGCTCAGAGGTCACATGAAAGGGATGTTTGCCAACACATTTTTATTACAGGACGGAACTCACACCTTCTGTTTTAATGTGTAGTGGACTGCGGCTTGAGAGGGAAGAGCGTCAGTGATCGGCTCTCATTGCATATATTAGGTTGCGGTGGTACGCCCAGGGGCAGCTCCGGCTGCGCCAGCCACCTGCGCCCTCTCCCATCTCCGGTCTTCTTGACTCTGTCATGACACCGGGCTCAGGTAGGGGATGAGGAGAGAGTGCGGTAGATGTTGCGAAAGTCTACTATTACTTTAAACTAAATCACGCGCAAGTCACCGTTCCTGCACCACCCTTCCGTGGAGCATACGTTGGACGGTCGAACTGTCATTAAACAATCTGACGCGCTTCGAAATTATCACGCAGAGCTAAAAGGCTGCCAACTGGCGGGATTACTCGATCCTCCCACAAGACGGAGAATGGTTCCTTCTTAATGTGGCTTTTATGGCACTCCCTCTCAGTGGGATCTGAGCCACCCTCATGGCCACTGCGAAAATTTGGTCCGCGGGTGTGTGGTACGCGTAGATGTGATGTTTACCGTTGACAACCACTGCACTCGACCCTGCCTGCAGGCTTCTCGACTATATCTTGACACTGGGTTTTGGGGGCTGAGAAAGGAAAGGCTTTGGTAAATGCAGTGAAGTCTATTCTAACTCCCACGCAAGCCAACGTCCCTGGTCTCGCCGTGCTGTGGGACATACAGTGGATATGTTCATTTGTGACAGTCAAACTGTCACCTCCATCCCACAGAAAAGTGTGTCTGTTGTGCTGTATCGGGTGTAGGTGGAATCTAGAGAAGTCGGGCAGGATATTCCCAACTTTATTCTCCCCATTTTTGTTGGCTGCCGTGGCAAAACTGAGTTTCAGTGTACAAATTAAATACGCTTCAGCTATTGCGGCCCGTTCAACATATGTCGCATGGTGAAATTGACGACGCTGTTCAGTAAACTTCCACCTTAATCTGTTATAATAGATACTGGTCTTTCCCTGCTAACTCCTTGTAAACTGAAATCCGCAGTAAATAAGGCAGAGGTAATGGGGTCAAAATATATATCACGAACACTGCACATACGCGCTGAATGAATAAACCAAAAGTGCTTTCTGGTTGTGACTCTGGCCGACGGCAAGTGAAAGGCATCTTAATTTGCCATTGTTGTTTTTAACTCGTGATTGTCGCAGTGCCCGCCGTGCTGGTCATAGTGATGGTTTCGCTCAACTTGACCAGAGCTCACAGGGCCATTTTCGGGTCAGAGCATTGCTCACGGCCCCCCACTTTCCAACTCGATAGTTGTTCCGTTTTTGCAGTTGTCGCCAGGGTCGTCTCGCTTCCCTTTTCCCCACCTGAACGTGATTCATGCAGTTAAGTCCCAGTCGCCAGCGGCTCAATCAGTGGTCACCTTCACTCTCATCACCCCCCTCCTTCCCCCCCCCCGCCATAAAAAGTAGCTGCGTTAGTAGTTGAGGCCCAGATGTCATCTAGACTGTTGCTATCGTATCTTCAATTGAAAAGATTAACTGAACCGGACTGGAACCTTGTCCCCGGTTCGTTGCCAGGGCGTTGCCCAAAGGGGAGGACTTTGTATGGGGTGGGAGAGGGAGTGCGACCGGAGGCATAGGTTGGCGATGGGGAACAGGTACGTGCATGTCGCTACACCGCTAATGGAATGCGCCAGCCCAATGAGCACTTTGGGTGCGAGCTCGCCTCGGTGGTAGGCGAATGACTATAAGCAACCCATCTGGAGATGCAAACTGATAAACTTGGTGCGGATGAAAGTTTCCTGTTCCTAAGGGGCCCCTTTTTTGGGGACATATGGAGGGTGGACGTGGGAGAGAAACCTGTAGTTTCATCGAGTAAACATGCACAAAACTCAGCTTAATGACCTTCACATGGGCTGAGCTAAGTCTGATGTCCCTGTGTGGGGCTGTGTCCCTGTTTCCAGTATGATGACGGCTGGCAACTAAATCGTTAGACTGTCTGCTCACCGAACAGTGGGTAACAAGGCTTAAATTAGCTATTCGACCCAAGAAAACTTAAGTGGACTTTCTTCTCATATATCCCTTCTTTGAATAGATGATGCACAGAATCTTAATCGAAAGGAGGGTGGTTATTAAAATCTCACCTGGTTTCGATAATCCTCTGCTTCAACACGAACACAGCACACTTTCACAATATTGACAAGCAGTAAACACTCCCCATAGTTGATCCTCCAGTCGGATCACACTGTTCTTTCATTCGAACTTCTGTGGTCACCATTGACGAAGCATTTGCCATATGAATGACAGATAGTTTTACATTGGTTTTCGGTGTACATGCAAAGCCCAGACGTCTGTCTAAAACAAACTTTTCCTACCTTTTGATCGAAGTAATCTGTGACAAAGTACGCATTACCGGCAAATCTACTTTTACGTTTAACCATATTTTGGTATTCCAAATTTCAAAATGCTATGCAGGTTTTCCGTATTCATACTATGGAAAGAAAGACCTTACCGATAAAGGCAAGGGAGACTGTACTGACCATATCGTGCTTGGTAGCGATAATCAGCCAGCCATATCCCACCCCGGGTGTTGTGGCACCCAAGACTCGAACCCACGGCCTGTTAGAAGTCCAATGCTCTAACCACTGCGCCACATGCTCGTTGTCCTGTTGTGTGCTACCTTGCAATTGTCTTCTTTACTATTTCCTGTCCGGTAGAGGGAAAAAATAGTCAATTTGACCCTGGGGACAGTCTCCCCGTGGCATGCAATGCATATTCTTCACTACATGCAATCCCATGCGCTTTGAATCTACTACAGTGCGCTAAAAGCCGTGGCTTGAATGGTTGCCAATGGCTGCGAATACAACGTAGGCCTCGCAGTCAGCTCTGTTTGTGCGTGGAGTGACTGACTGAGGAAATGAGAGTCGGGCTCAATGGCATCTTCTTAATGTGGCCTCTATGGCACTCACTCATGTGAAATTCGATACACCCACATCCTTTTTTGTAAAACTGTATTGTGTTGTGTGGGGGCAGGCCATGCATGGCACGTGTAGACAAGCTTAACTCTGTCAGCCACTGCATCCTCTCTCCGCATCGGACGATTGAACAGATCGGACTGTGGAATGGAGCTGAAGAGAAAGAAGCTAGGACTAGGTCAACTCTTAGAATTCCTCACTATAAATAATTTGACGCCCCTCTTCTTACTGTGACCTCTATGTCACTCACTCAGTTTCGATCCGAACGGCCCGTGTGCTCCGTTAGAATATGGTCCATCATGCGCAGGACAGGCTATCCTGCGCGAGTCGAGGGGCTAGTTAGCTTTGCCAGCAACTGCGCCCTCCGAACTTCTTGACTCTGTTCTGACAAGAGGGAGAGAGAGAGAGAGAGAGAGAGAGAGAGAGAGAGAGGCAGATGCTGCGTAAGTCTACTATCATTATAAACTAGCTCATGCGTAAGTCAACTTCCCAGCGTCAACCCTGCTTTGGGGTACACAGTGAAGAGTATCAGTAATAGCGGTCGAACTCACGTGTGTGTGTGGAGTAACTGACGGAGAATCAAGCTCAAGTACCCCTGCTTAATGTGGTCTCCCTATGACGCCCTCATGCACGTGAAATCCGAGACGCCCCTATTTTGTGAAAAACCCGGTAGGTTGTGCGGGGAAACCAGGCGGTGCATAGCAGGCGGATTCGGGCTAACGTGCGTCCAATCCCAACGCCAGATAATTGACCGGCTCGGAGTGGTGCATGGCAGAGGGAAAAGAATGTCAGTTCTACTCTGACGAGCTCACCTCCACAGCACACAAGCACATTCCTCATTGTAATAAATCTGACGTGCTCTAAAATGATCACAATGAGTAAAAGTCATGGTTTGGAAGGTCACCAGCTTACTGGGACATAAGCAAAGATTTAGTACCTTCGCCGAAGTTCGCGAATGCCTTTCAAAAGACGTCAACCTGTAGGCTTACACGATAAGCTTGGCTTAGTGAAAATTAAGAACAGCTTCTCCAGATGAAAGGGTTTTGGTTTGCACGGCCTAGACCGTACACTCTTCTTATAAAAAAATAGAGGAAGCGGTGTTCACTCCCTCCTCGCTTTGATGTGCGATTTTGCAAGCGTTTGCATATTGAGACCCCACTGTCTTTAAGGAAAATTTTTTTACCTGTCCTGCTTGACTTGGGACGTGTGCCATCGCATGCGACCTTAATTCTTGTTAATTTTCGCTTTTGATCAGCTTACTGAGGCACGAGTTTTGCTTAACCACAAGGCCGGCTTCGTTGGGTGTGAAGTCACAATTTCCATTTACAGTAAACATCGCCCACACACTTCCATGTCAGCTAAATGTGGGACAAGATTACTCTTTAGAAGCCGGTACTGCATGCCGTTAAACAGGATGGTGATCTATGAAAGTTGGCACCAAGAGTCTTTACCGGATAAAACAGAGAGCAGCCAGTTCTCGATAAACTGACGGCAAACCCCGTACACATCCGTAGTGAAGGTCGTTAAGTTTAAAGGGAGGTAAAACAACTGAACATAAATTCGTTCAGTCTGTTAACATTTTGATTGAAAGTTAATAACTGTGGCATGACAAAGCTATACACAGGTCTTTTTAGGGGGTGGGGAATACTTAGCTCCCTTACGTATTTCATTGACTTAACTTGCAAACGATCGGTTTTTATGAAGGGTGTTCTAAAAAAAAGAGAAAGAAGACCCGAATGAAATTTTGTTGGGTTTGTAGGCGTAATCAACCAGTCATACCCAACCCTTTGCCTGGAACGGTCGGAACTCAAATCCGGGATCCTTGATCACTGAGTCCAACACTCTACCATTGCTGATTGAGATCGGGTATATTAATTATCGTAGGAAGGTGAGCACCGATAAGGTTGCAGAAGATACTCGTTCCGTGGTGCCTTGAGTCTCATTATGTCACAGGAAACACAACTAAGAACGGGATGAATAATAAAAGAGAAGAATTTAGAAATATGACTTTGGTCGCTATTATATTTAATTCCATTTGAAAAATGTTGTCGATAGACATAAAAAAACAAAAGACATCCTGATATTTAGCTAAACAGATATTTTCAATGTACTTTAAAGTAATAAATTACTAGAATACATTTCAAGGTACGATTATCCATTTCCTGGAGTCTAGCCGATAGGCTTCAAAGGCCAATTCTTGACTGCGAATTCCGCAGTGCAGTTCAATCGGTGCTAGTAAGAACATGTAAGAGCATGGAATGGGCGGGGTAGGAGACGATCGTAAAATATGGTGAACAAATGCCAAATGATTTAGAGGGTCGAGAGCTCAGATGTTTGCATAGAAGGAGTACCGACAAAAAAAGTGACGCTGACAAGGCCAGTTCTGGTTTAACCGTCATCAACTGGTTATACCCAACCCCATGTCTAGATATCCTGAGAATCAAATCAGGGTTTTCTGACCATTGAGTGTTACGTAATCCAATGATATACCATGTAGCCACGGTTCTTTGTACTGTCGATTATGATTTTGGATGTTGTTAAACTATCAGGTTTTGGATTATACTCATCCTGTAACGATATGCGGCTCCACCTAGATCCCTCACAGGCAGTTGCTTAGCAACCAGTAATTTATGCAGGGAAGGGGTACCGAGTGGTCAATATGGGACTGCCTGTGAAGGCTCTAGATGGAGCCCCAAAGTACAACTAGACGACTATATTCCGTAACCTGCTCATTAGAATTAATTTGTTCAAGAGATTGAAATTTGTAACACGGGAGCCTTTCAAACTACTTGTACACCTGAGAATGATGTGTATTTTAACATGAATGAGAAGAGATCTTGATAAGTCTCCGGCTCACCACGCTAATAATCGGAGAAGCTCGCGATTTAAGTGTGTATTTAAGGTAACAAAAACTCATTTAAAGTAGACAAATATACACGTTTCCCAATCTCTACCCAACAACAGTATTTCCTTATGTATAAAGCGCTTCGAGTTAGGCCAAAAGTTCATGTAAAAGTCAATAAAATGGGTACCTTCAATAAAAAAAATAGGTGCTCGTATATGTATAACGGATAGGTAGGGTGAAAAATAACAGAATGTTGGCGCCGAAATGTTCTATTCGTAGACAACTATGCAGTAATACCTAGTATATACCGGCACCCCATGGGTTAGATAGTTGGCTGCACATATCTCGGAATTTCCTCCCATATAAAAGCTCGAAAGAATACAGATTTAAGTTGCGGTAGTGACTGCGCTTGAACCGTTAAGAAAAAGTGGAAATATGGATAGGACGAATAATTGTGCAATTCCGAACAGCGTTGTAAATAAGCAAACTGTTCGTGAGCAAATGAGATAAATATAATAAATGAGTAAATATAATATGCTGACTTTAAAAAAAATGTTTTTAGATTTGAAGAATTGATAAGATTTGCTAATTTTTCTCAGACTTTAATTAAATACTGATGGCGGTTGGCCTCTTCGAGCAGTCTTTACCACAATTATGGTTTTGCCGTGTTTCGTTTAAAATTTCAAAATTTTCCTATGGATCGATTCTGTTTTCTACATAAATGAGTAGATAATAGCAACATTTAGTGTGAACGCGGCTTAGTCACGAAGTGGTTGTAAAAACTGGCAGGTAATAAGATTGACCAGAGGACAGCTCTCTCGTAAATATAAGGTTACTTAAAATACCATCATTTAAAATATCGTCGGAGTTGGACAAGTACTCGTCTAGAAGTGCAATTCATGGATTTTGAGCTATGGGACGTTTCTCCAATGCGTGCAATTAGGAGAGCGAAAATCATAATGAATAACTCAACTGCATCTCATGCAAAATACCACAAAAAGAACCGACCCGGATACCGATGAAAGGAGAGAGGAGGAGAAGGAAGGGGAGGGGGAGGAGGTGAAACTAAACTCCTCACATGATAGAAAAAAAAACATTACATGAGATATCTGCGAGAAACGGTAGAATTCTCACTTTCGATTGAGGTTTAGCCCTGCAAATTTCAAAGTCTACCATTCACTAGATCATCAAGAGGTCCCTTATATTTGCATACTGAAAGTTTATAAGAATGCAGCCAATGACGACGTACCACGAGAAACAACGTGTATGTTTGGATGAGGTTCATGTCACCGAAACGAATTAGTGGCGCATTGTGGTCATCTCGGATGAAACTAAATTCACTTGTGTTGGTTCAGAGGGTTATAACTATTATTGGCATAGTGTGCGTAGGGTCACATAAGTAAAGGTCATCAAACTTCCCACAAGTGCATCTCGTATACCGATCCGATGAAGACACTACCATTGGATGGAGATAGTGTGTAATTTCAAGGCCACACTGGCACCCAGAGGTATCCACCGTCATTGACATGCCCTCAAACGTTGACAGGGGATGGGATAGTTCAGGTATTAAAAATAAAAATTATTTTTAACCACATTCATTATCTACTTCACGATTTTTAGCTGTCAACCTGCCTCTACTCATGCAGTCAAGATACGGGACTAGTTACCCCCTATTCCGGTCCTTTTGCTATGTTCCCTGGAAATTCAAGTTAGTGTTCAGGTTAAGATTCGGATTCGGCTTAGGTTTACTGTTATGGTTCTGTTAGACCCTGCTGATATTTACCCTTCCTGGAATTTTGCGAAAGGCTACCTGTATTATCGGAGGGGGGTTCATATTCTCGTAGCTAGACCTTTTTAGTCCTCGCAACTGTCAGTTCTTTGTTGGTCAAATGCCCTTCTTGATTTTAAGGTGTCAGTCATAACTCCTCTGTGCAAACCACACCGAATTCCATGATTATAACTTGCAAACATTTGGCTAAACGTACTATTCGAGTATTTATGCGGCGAGCGGATTTGAAGGAAAATGATCCTTTTGTTAAATGAGTAAGAGCGGGTAAGTCAATTCTTAAAATCCTGTCTAGCGTGCGCATTTGTCCCTCTCTCTCTCTCTCTCTCTCTCTCTCTCTCTCTCTCTCTCTCTCTTTCTCTCATCTCATCTATCTATCTATCTATCTATCTATCTATCTATCATCTATATCCTCTCTTTCTTCCAAGTCTGTCCCAGTGACGCGGATCCCTCTTCGCCGGTGTCAGCCTTCAACTCCAACCTTCTAGAATCAATGGACTGCAAGTGAAATGCGTTGTTGGTGGTAGTGCCCACCTTCAACTTCCCTGGACCCTTGAACCGATTTGAGTATCCCCAGTTTTGTACAACCAAATCATTCCTCGGCATTTCAACCGCGTCTGCGTTACCTTGACTGGGCATGCTAAAATGGCCGATTAAAAATACAGTGAGACTGACCCCTATCAGGGAGAAGATGAATACAAGGACGTCATTGAAGGATGGAATCCCAACGAAGAGAGACGAGCTCCCGTCAGTATAGCCCTCAAGTTCCTCGGCCATTACAATTATTTCTAGTTTTTAAACTTTCTGTTTGCATAGACGCCCACTCCAATCCCTTTTGTAGTAGATTACTTTGCTTCGAGATATTTTTCTGAGGTATGTCCCCTCTCCGCACTTTGCATTTTGCTTGGCAGAAATTTTTCCTTACTTGCTTCATAATATTTTCTGCACGTTTTTTATGTTTGGTTGAGAGGAATGCCTGATCTCTGTTAACACCATGTTCTGCAAGACAAATTGAGATGCATGGTGCAATTGATGACTCCTGTTAGATTTCCAAAATAATCTCGAAGTCAGTAATTTAAGGTGCTTTAAATGTTTTTGTTGTTGACAAAACCAGCTGCCTCCGTAACTCATTGCTGAAACTTTCTTCTAAGGGCAAGATCTTTCAAGGGAACAGCATTCAAACCAGGTTCATGTCATATATAAAGTGTCCTTTTGGTTCAGAAATGGTCTCTATATTAAAGCGAAAAATGAAAAATAAAAAGAAAATAACAGACGATACACCATTTTTTTCTCAACTGCGCCGTGGGTATAAAAATAATTCTTTGAATGTGATAAAGTAATGCAACCTCAACCAGTTCATGTACGTTTCTGGGGGTCGGAAAAATTTGTTTTTAAGAGGGAAGAAAATAAGTCTATAGTGCATAAATGAGGGTCATAACATTCGTTGATAACCGGCAAAACAACGACCTCGTGGCTCAATGGTTGGAGCGGGTTCCAGCCTCGGGTTGGGGTTAGGTATAACTGGCTGATAAAGGCCAATAAACAAAAAATGACCATTCCAGTTTCTCTTGTCTATGCCGGCAATGCTAATCTGAGGGTCTCAGCGTCAATAGTTGGTGAAATTTCAATGAAATACATGCATTGTTGTTTTTATTTAACGAAGTAATTCATAGTTGTGACGAAGACTAAAACCCTTTACAATTATCAAAGGCCGCATGACGTGTGGACTGACTCCAAATAAACCTACTAATGATGGACTCTGACCAAACCAACAAGTATCGATATCGTTTGTCCCCGATTTAATCGCAGTAATTTGATTGGTTCACCATCAATATCGTTCCTTGGTGAACTAATTAAGATGACCAAATTCATATAAAGGAAAAGCCGGTTTCAACAACCACTTTCAAGAGCCAAGAGGTTAACGGCAGATAGTAGGCACATTTTAGCCCTTTTATTCATCATAATATCAACTATAAAGTGCACGAAGAAACATATTCATTGTTTGAAAGAGAGTTTTTGCAATCTGGGATAGAGTACATAGACTCTTTGTAGTTAGCGCGCCTCAGCAAGGAATTGTATTTGCTTCAACCTGTATCGTGGTGAAGTCCAGCTCAAATATTTATATCAACTTTCGGACCGAAGTTTAGAAGGTTTGTCCAGAGGAATTTACCCTCTACCGAGTGATTACTAACTAATGACTTAAAGCAAGACTGCTAGACTTCTATTTCAGTCTACTGGCCAGTACACCGACTTCCTCCTGCTGCCTGACATCTCTCAAACACTCAGTTGCCTTTTTATCAGGTCATTTTACTGCATACCTTGTCTGTAGTCTGCCAGCCAGTAGCTTAAGTCAATAAAGTCTCCGACAGACCCATCGCCTGCACCGTAATTCGCGAGTGCCTCCACGCCCCCTAGACGGGCTTATCGTTCATCTAAAACTGACAGATTCAACAGTTGGCGCCACGCACGATTAATGCGCCAGCGAAATCAGTGCGATCGTAAGCAGCCCGGGCGACTGGAGGCGGGGAATCCATCTGGTACGAAATTTGCCAATTAAAACGCTGCAAGTCAGTCGTCCACTTACGCGTTTTGCCTGTTTGCCCACCAATGGTCGCGCGAAGAAAACCGCCCAACACCCATTGGAGGAAAGTGCGTTGCGGATGGGAAAAAACGCAGAGAGATGCGCAATACTTTGGGTGAGCTAGTGCTAATGAAAGAGGAAAAAAATTGAACAAAACGGTTAGCTGCCGGGATAATCCCCTCAAACTATTACCACGCCTGTGAAATGACGATAAATGACGATACGTTACAGCACCTTTTTTGAGTAAAATGTGTTTTTACCAGCCGAATTAAAATGGAAATATTGAGCATAGTCTATTCGAAAGCATGTTCATGAGGCTTATAGGATTCTTGATTAATGCTCCATGTTATATTACTTTAGGGTTGATTTTTAAAAGTTATTATGTTTTATATTTTTATTTGACACTGAACTGCTATCTGCACGTAACGTTTGCTGTAGTTCTGCATCCCATTCACGGAATATTTGGGAAATTATGTCAGGAATACAAGAAAACAAAAGAATGATGTTGCGTTTGCTCAGCTATTTATTTGACTTTGCCCCCTTCATCAGGACACATGAACATTTAATGACCTACCATTTTACTCAATAGAAGCAAGTTTTACAAGCTCTGTCATAGACTGTTGACAATGGCCGAATATTAAGATTCAACAGTTAAAAAAACAAAAACGGTGGGGACAGTTTATGTGGTCCAACCTCCTGCCCCCCTTCCCCCCAGTATGACGTAAAAGTAGACATACCTCCTCCATACTAAGGTGTTTTTGTTGACTCCTAGGAAACGTATCCATTCGCGCGCCCTAACCCTAACCTTGTCCCTAATCTTAAGCATAACCTTGAACTTAACCCTAACCTTGCCTTGGCCCTAACTCTAAGTTACCTGGAAGTCAACACAAGGCCATCTGTATTACGGACCGTTCCGATTCCAGTGAATTGCTAGGTGGTGACATGGTAACGATCCTTACTCAAACAATTCCCAGCGGCTTCGCCAACCCCAACCTCTTCTAGTCCGCTAACGATCATAAGCCATACACAAATAGCAAAAAAGTGTTAATCCAGTTTTTCTCGTCCATATGTAGCTTGACGATTGTAAAGCACTTTACCAGACAGCAGATGGCAGGAATAAAATATAGCTTCACTACTGTGCAGTAGTAGGTATGGCTCCTGAAAATGTTTTAAATTGTCCCCTTGATTGATAAAAATAATGAAGAACAGTTGGACCTGTTAAGCGTCATCCACTTTTTGAAATGTTCTCCAGTTTACCTTACCAGAATAATAAATGTTGCAGCCAACGTAATCCTAGGTTTAGATTCACCTCACAGACCTCACACTAACGTCAATTCGACCGTCTTACTCCGACGATGTCCACTGTATGCATCACAGAAGGGTGGTGTAGGGACGGTGACTTGTGCACACATTAGTTCTAAGTGATATTAGACTTGCACTACATCTACCGCACTCTCTCTTCCTTAACCGCCTATGCCCGGTGTAAAGACCTAATCAAGAAGACCGGAGACGGGGTCAGGCGGAGATTCTAGCCATCAAATGAAAACAATTGGCTGTGCGGCATGAGCCTGCACCTACGCGTGCCCATGTTGGCATTTGTTATGGGACCTCATCCCAGAATAATAATGCTTGTCACACCCCGATTTGCCCCTGTGTTGGTCCAGCACATCTACCACTCGGCTCTCCGCATGTTTTCTGCAGGAAAGAAACCTGGTGTTGCGCACTTTACGTGGTGGAGTAGGTCCGTATGCAGCCCTGGGAGTTTTTGTGCACAGGCAGGGCGCGGTGTGATCATGGGGTCTGACCTGTGGGTTTTCACCTAACGTTTTCCCACAGGCACTGAGCGATTTGGGTGCCAACTGGAAGTGTTGGCAAGTAAGTCAAACGCGATAGGTGTATAGTTGGGCCCCCTAGCACTGACAGGCCAATCTCGATGCGAGGGTTTGTATGTGAGCGATCAGACCACTGCATGATTCAAATGTACAATGACAGTAAGGATAGGATAGGACGGTGGCTACTGAACAAGTAGTAGCGGTTATGCTGTTTTTTACGACACTAACGACAATGGATGTAGTAGTGCAGAAGATAAAGGCTTTTTCGAGTGTAGGAAGCGGGTTGATTGTAGTTAAGCTACGGTCAATTCTACTGGATATAATGTTTTGGTGTCTGTCGATCCTGAGTCAGTGTAGGCAAGTAAAGCGGACACGAGGGGTGTATAGCGGGGTGCCTGGCACTGGAACTGCAGTCCCAACGGGATGGATTCACACGAACAGACCAATGCGCGGGATAGAACGGGGTCCACGGCCCTAGGCACTTTTACTGATGTTTCGTGGGACGTAAAACAGAGTGATCTGTGGCCAACCGTACTCTCCCAGTGACGCAAGTCAACCAGCTCACAAGGCTATCTTAATTAAATTGGGGCAATAGTGGAATACAATCATCACTCCCCTTGAAACCCGGGCTAACATGGGTGCTACTTACTTTTGTTAGTCTGCATTTGGTTGTCAACCTCAAAAATGATACTCTCGGTAGAATTTTTATCATATTCATTTCTTTGAACTACAACGTTTCAGTCGACGTTTGTTCCCGAAAGAATCCATCTTAAACTCGATTCGCCTTGCTTATTTGCTTGGCGGCAGCGTACGCCATAGTCACAGAAAAACTTAGGCATGGTAAATTTAGGTGATAACATCATGGGTTTAATTTCTAATGATTAGGTATAACATTTAATTATAATGCTGTACGGGTATACGCGCAAGGTGTAGTAGTTAATTAATTCAGGACTCAGTAGGAAAGGTACAAATTAGAAATGTGTGCGTTATTATTGGATAGCGTTATTTGGAGTTGGCTCTACTGGTACAGCTCTAACAGGCAGTATGCACTCTATTCAACAATGACATTGGAGTGGTGTCAGAATTTGACGGTGTGCACTGCGGTCGAGAGACGGGTGATTTCAGGGGAGAGGGTGCTTACATTTCAGCCTAATCTGATTTGGACAGAAAGAACACGGTCACTTAATTTCAGGGCGAACAGCACATTATGGGCAGGAAAATTTTGGTCAACCCGCTGTTTCTGAAGATTCATCAGTCTAAAAGCCCTCGTTACCGGCTCCAGCGTTGAAAATGACATTCACTCTTAAACAGGTGGCGCCCAAGGATGTCACTTTCTCTCTCGCACTCTCTCTCTATACTGACGGCATTCGAAGGCACTGGGACTGGGAGTACTGAGGGTAGAAATAGAGGGGTAACAAGGCGTCTGCGCAGCCTCTCCGAGTAGCCATCACACCCTGGTAGACACCTTTTCCTGTCGAGTCGGCTTCGGCGTCGGACAACCATCGGTGCTCTTCAGAAGCAAGCGAGAGCAGTATATGCACCCCCCTCCACGTTCATGCAAATTAATGATGGCGCCAGGGCCGAACCGGAACCGCGGGGTGGGGCCCGAGGGACTCAATTGTTAAACTCGTCTTTGGCTCCATTCCAGCACCAGCCGTCAAGTACTCATTCGACTCAAGATTTCTGTTTTGGTATGGCAGTTGGGCAATCTAATTAGAAATGTCTTCACCTCGTGTCTGCACAGTAGATTGGAGTATTTTGAGAAACGTCATTTGCGTGAGTGGATATGGTTTTAGGTTTGTTCTCTTTCTTCAGATGCCTCTAGACCGCCGTCTGCGTGGGCTCCGGAGGCAGCCGCAAGGCGAAACTAAACGAGTGTGTTCCTTTGTGCGACCACACCGATGCAGGGTCCCTTTCACGTGAATTGCAAGTTAGTGCGGTGAACGAGTGACTTAGTAATTGAGAGTTCGGCGAAATTTCCGGACTTGAAATCCACAAGTATCAAGATCAGGAGGTGAGACGCAGGTGTTTAGTGATCGTTACCAATTTAGAGGTGAACACCCTATTTTTGGTATTCCTCCTACATTTCCTATCATTTTCATATTAAATTGTGTAATTATTGACCTCAGAGCTTCAGTGGAGACACTGGGCACCGGAAATGTTTTTGTCAAATTACATAAAAACTCATGAACACAGATCTATGAAGGGCATTCAGTCAGGACTACATGTGTAAATAAAATGATAAACATGGATGAATATGGAATTATCAGATCACATCTCGTTAATTAGCCAGCAGCCAATTGTTAGGGTTGGTAGCGCAGTTCAATTTCCAAGAGTCTTTATGGTCTCCAAAGAGCTTTAAGAAATCCTTTGAAGAGATTACATGAGTTCAGTCGGCTTCCCTTTCTTAACTTGGTTGCAGTCAATACCTACCTTCAACTACGTGGATTTAAGACCAAACTGATTCGCTGAAGTGGATTTACTGTATGCACAAACAGCCAGAAGTGAAGGACTGGTCCCGAAAAGAAGGGACCATTTGATAATTTCTAGGGAAATGGCGTCAGTTCTGTTTACGGACAGGGCTTCTATACCCAGGAGGCTCGCAAAGTTCAAAAAATATTAATAGAATTTTTTTAGTTTTTGATGGTATGAACAAAAGCTCTCCTAGGCTGCCTTTTCAGGACACCACTGAGGAACTCACTTAAAGGTCTCTTAACGTCGGAAAACAAATTCACCCGTTTTATATCACTGAAAACCTACCTGATAGTTGTCCTTTAGCGGTCCCAAAACATCATTTTGACTACATTCTGTTGCGCAAAGAACCAGGACACTGCGCTGTTTGGTATCAGTCGACATACAGAAGGAGAACCCTGAGAGCTGAAAAACAAATATACAGATAGTAGGGGAAGCTTTTGGCAGATTTGAATACGTCATTTTACCCACTTGTGAAAAACTCGGCGGTCTCGGTGAAATTCGAACCCACTACAGCAAAACGACGGCTTTAGGACAGCCAACACTCCAGCCAACTTAGCTACAAGGCTCAGCTACTAATTGACAGTTCGACCGTCGATTTCGACGAGTTCCACCGTATGCTCCGCACCAGGTGGTGCGGGGACGGTGACTTGCGCGTGAATTAGTTTTAAGTGATAGTAGCCTTGTGCTGCAGCTACCACACTCTCTCCTCCTCCCCCACCTGATCGCGGTGTCAAGACAGAGTCAAGAAGACCGGAAATGGGAGAGGGCGCAGGTGGCTGGCGCGGCCGGAGCCGCCTCTGGGTGTACCACCACACCTGGCTCGGATCCCACGGAGTGGGAGTGCCATAAAGGCCACATTAAGAAGGAGACATTGCAGCCTCACTCTCACTCCGCCAGTCAGCTACTTCACACAAAACACACATTGGGCTGACGACGCGGTCCGAGTTATCCCGTCAGTTGGCAACCTTCCAAGTCACGGCTTTTAGTGCACCGTGAGAGTTTCACGCGCGTCAGATTAATATAAAGTGAGGAAAAATGCGCTGAGTTGTCGACCCCACTCTCCCCCACCACCACAATCAAACCACCATCCGAAACGGTCAGTTGTCTGATATGGGAGTGGGCGCATTGGCTGACGGGTCGGCGTGCCCGTCTTTGCGCGCCACAGCACGACCTGGTCCCCATAACGCGCACACCAGGATTTTCTTACTCAAGGGATATGGCGGAGCCATCGCCGCCTGACTCCCAGTCCACTGGTCAGCCACTCGACACACACAACACATACACTGGGCCGATGGCGTGGTCTGGAGTAAGCGTCAGATTGGTAGCCTTCCAAGCCACGGTTTCTAGGAAACCGTGATTTTGTCAGGTATATAATTATGATTGTGAAGGAGTTGTCTATGTATTAGTGTAGATGGTGTGCGCTGATGTGGCTTGGACTCCGGTAGTTTACCGCAGGTTGTCGTGGAGGCGCAGGTGTCCTAATAGGCCCATGCGGTGTGTAAATGTGCGGTAGCAGTGAGGGCAGTGGAGGCGGGCACGGCGACTGTATGTCTGGGCCCCAGGCACTGGTTCACCAGCCTCCGTGCGATGGATTCGCTGGTGACCGACCAGGCCGATGCGTGAGTTGAAGTTGCGGGCGCAGTGTGGGCAGGAGAAATCGGTAGAGACTGAGGGGATGTCATTCATGGTAGTGGGGGTGGCAGTGGCGGTAAGAATGGCAGGAGCGGAGGTTGTGCATGGTGTATCGGTGTTGTCGGCATTGTGGTGAATTCCGCTGTCATGGATGCGCATGTGACCGAATAGGCCCATGCGATGAGTGAATGCGCGAGGACAGTGAGGGCAATGGAGGCGGCGATCTCTGCTGTGTGTTGGTGCTCCAGGCACTGGTTCACCAGTCTGTGTACGATGGATTCGCAAGTGACCGATCAGGCCGATGCGTGAGGTGAACGTGCGGTCGCATTGAGGACAGTTTAGGAGAGAGTGCCCATCGCTGGTGATGGTGGTGGTGGTAGTGAAGGCGAAGGCGGTGGTGGTTGCGGCGGTGTGGGTAACAGGCGATGAGTAGAGGGATGTTGTCTCTATGATGGCGGGAGTAATGGAATTTATGCCCGGAGTGAGGGTGGGGGAGTCTGAAGGAGGGTTGGCAGAATTTGACGTAGAAGTTGGAATTGTCGGATTGTTGGTGCATTGCGTCCGAAAATGTCCAACTAGGCCGATTCGCGCGCGGAAGATGCGTTGACAGCGAGGGCATTTTGGCAGGGCCTGGGCATCGACGGTGTTGGTCCGGGGCACTAGTGACTTTTGTGCCATTCTTTTGGCCTTGGTGGTGGCGATCTGGTTGGCCTCATAGATTACTGAACCAGTCTTCACAGATCTTCTCCATGCTGGTCTACCCTGGGCGAGGTCCTCCCAGGTCGCCGGGTTGATTTGCAGTTGCTTCAGCGATTTCTTCAAAGTGTCCTTGTAGCGTCGTATTTTGACCTCCCTGTCGGCGAGCACCCGTAGCGACATCGCCGTAGAAAAGTCGTTTGGGAAGTCGCTCGTCGTTCATTCTTACCAGGTGGTCGCTCCATCGCAGTTGCAGTTGCCTCAGCACGGCGTGGATGCTGAGGATTCCGGTCCGCTCCAGGACTTCCGTGTCCGGGATCCTGTCTTGCCATCTCAGCTTCAGTATTCTACGGAGGCAGCTGAGATGGAAGTGATTCAGCTTTCCTGCCTTGGGTTCGAGTAGATGGTCCAGGTCTCCGCTCCGTAAAGGAGTGTCGTCAAAGACGACGGTCTGTACATATTCAGTTTGGTGTTCAGGTGAATACCATGGCGATTCTACACGGAGGCCTGCAGCCGACCGTAGGCCTTACTAGCTTTGGAGATCCGTTGGGCAACCTCGTCATCGATTCTCATATTGCGCGACAGCGTGCTTCTTAGATAAGCAGAAGGTTTTCACGTTTTTGAGTTGATCACCGTCGACATTGATTCTAGGAGCCTTCCATTCCGCGCTGGGTGACGTCTGGAGTATGACAACCGTTTTGGCTGTACTTATTGTTAATCCAAAATCGGCGCAGCCTTCGGCGAAGAGGTCCATACTCCTTTGCATGTCCTCCTCCGTCACAGTGTTAAGGGCGCAGTCGTCCGCGAAGAACAAGTCATGGACTGTAGTCGTAGACACGCGCGTTGAAGCCTGCATACGCCGACTGTTGAGAAGGTGCCCATCAGTTCTGTAGGCGATGCGGATCCCAGGCTGTTCCTCATGATAGGCGTCCATCAGCATAGCCGAGAACATAAGACTGAACACGGTGGGAGCCAATACGCAGCCCTGCTTCACTCCGTTGGTCACTGCGAATGCTTCGGATACCGTCCCGTCATGAAGCTGACACACCATGTGCGTGAACCGCTCAGGACAGCCAAATTTCTGCATGACTTTCGACAGTCCGTCGCGATTCACCGTATCAAAGGTGAGTTCGCATATCCTGGCACTTCTCTTATAGCTGGCGGGTGGCAAAGATCATATCAGTTGTCCAGTGGTGTCGGCGGAAGCAACATTGGCTTTCCAGGAGCAAGCCCTGCTCTAGGTGATCGTTCAGACGATTGAGAAGGATACGGGCGAACATCTTCCCGGTGATGTTGAGCAACGAAATGCCTCTGTGATTATCACAGAGTTGCCGGTTTCTGTTCCATTTGTAGAGATAGACAATGGTCGCGTCTTTGAAGTCCTGAGGAACTTGTCCTTGGCACCACATCTCCTGGAAGAGTGTTGTGAGTTCTGCCATCAGCCGGGGCCCACCGTGCTTGTAGACTTCCGGTGAGATTGCGTCGGATCCCAGTGCTTTACCGCTGGAAAGCTGTTGCACGGCCCGGAGGGTTTCTGGTAGAAAAGGCGGCAGATCCAGGTCATGCTTTGTGTCCACTTGAGATGGCCTGTCAATGGCAGCATCGAAGATGGCTGATGAGCAATTAAGGACACTTCTGAAATGCTCGGCCCAGCGCTTCAGAATTTGTGATTTCTCTGTCAGCAGTGTTGTGCCGTCAGAGCTGAGCAGCGGTGCGGTCCCCTTGATACACGGGCCGTAGATGGCCTTGATGGTTTTGATAAAGTTTTTCATTTCATTTCGGTCCGCATACACCTGGATTTTCTCAGCCTTTTGGAGCATCCAGGCATCCTGCACCTCCAGCAGCCGTTGCTGTACAAGGCACCGGCATCTGAAGAAGGCTGCTTTGGTGGCGTCAGTCCGAAGGTCCATGTAGGCTTTGTGTAGTCCATTCTTCTCCGCGAGTAAGTTGCTGATGTCGGCGTCATTGTCATCAAACCAGTCCTGGTATTGACGGCGCGCGCGTCCGAGGACATCGAGGGCGGTGGACTAGATGAAATTTCACAGTTGGCACCATCATGTTTCCACGGTTCCGTTATTCTCTAGAGCATGCAGGTTCTCCAGTTTCTCGGTTATTTGGTTGCTGAAATCAAAACCGTGAGCAGGCAAAGTTAACAAAGGAGTATTTAACTTACATGGCGGCCTCTTACCTTTGGGGCCTTCGTCGGGGTTGCAGTCGGAGCCTCATCTGGGAGATGACGAGGCGTTTAATCTGTCTAACCATCGGCATCGCGGATCGCCTTGGTTACCAGCACGTCCTGTCGATCTCGCCTCCGGACGAGAACATAGTCCAGCAGATGCCAGCGCCGCGACTGAGGGTGCATCCACGTGGCCTTGTCCCGCGTCGGAAGGCGGAAGAAGGTGTTGGTCAGCAGGAGACGGTGTTCCGCACACGTGCGCAGAAGAAGGAGGCCGTTATCGTTACAGCTACCGAGACCGTGGGGCCCCAGCACTCCCTGCCAGGCAGCGTGGTCCTTCCCGACGCGGGCGTTGAAGTCACCAAGGACAACTCACTTGTCCTCTTTCGGCACAGTCGCACAGGGCGTGCAGGTCCTCGTAGAATTTGTCCTTCGCCGCATCAGAGCTCGTCATTGGGGGAGCGTAGACGCTGATGATGGTGGCAAACTGGTCTCCCCGAAAAGGCAGGCGGAGGCTCATCAGGCGATCATTGATACCCTGCGGCAGACAGGGCAGACGTCCCAGGATGTCGTTCCGGATGGCAAAGGCTACACCAGCGTCGCGTCGCTCTGCCTTTGGCCGGCCGCTCCAGAAGAAGGTGTAGCCGGGACCCACCTCCTCTCAGCTGACCCTGCTCGGAGAATCAGGTCTCGCTGAGAGCAGCAATGTCCACCTTGTAGCGCGCCAGTTCCCAAGCGACAAGCGCCGTCCTCAGTTACGGCCGGTGGTTCCTAGGATTGTTTAAAAGGGAACGAACATTCCAGGCTGCTAGTGTGAGTGGACTCACCCGAGCAGCCTGGAGGGTATGGCGAGGGGGATGAAGACGGGGGTATTGTTGTTTGTTTGAGTTTTACAACCGCGTATTTTGCGATGTGCGAGCCACGGCCGGCTGCAGAAGACGTGATAACCAGCATTTGTTTAGGGCTCATTTTCTAGCCCCTTCCTCCACGAGGATGCAAGCAGTGTTGTCCCTAAATAGGGCTGCTCGGACATCCCAAACGGCTGCCGAACTCCACTATGGGTCACGGTTTTGTTTTAGTGGGAGAACGACCCGAGTTAGCCTGGGTCACCTACGGGGTTGCTGTCGCCCCCACCGTAGGACTTTTTGAGAGGGGGGAGGTGGGATGTTCGGGAGTCAGACATACCGGGTGTGGAGGCACACAAAATACGGGAGACCCTCACCTGGTTTAGCCTGCCGGTCGTGACGGTTGCCCGGGGTGTGGCCGCTGGGAAGAACCCAACTTTGAGGAGCCACAGGTGAGAGTTGGGTACCAGGAGCATTCACCACATTCACCACAGGAGCATTCAACACCTGTACGAGACAAATGGAGCGACCAAATGTTATCTATGTGGTGCTACCCCTAACTAGTACCCCTACACCCCAGCTACTAATTAATTGTGCCTGGTAGTCAGCTGGTTGATTCTAGACTGATTGCATAGGAAATTCTGCTTGGGCAGTCAGCTTACTGTATCATCATTGGTGGATTCCATATGTCACAGTAGGCTGGACGGGTAACTTGACCCACGTGTGATTAAACTCACTGCTCCCGGTGGGGGCCTCGTAACTCAGTTGGCTAGAGCGTTGGCTGTAATAAAGCCTTCCTCTTGCTGTCGTGGGTTCGAATCCCACTGAGGCCACCGGTTTTTTTCCCAAGTGGGTCAAACGAATTATACTGACAGTGTGTGGTAAACCAGGTCTTGCCCTGGACTTACATAACCCTTTGTACGTTAGCGTGCCCTCTTGCTTTCCATCTTTCACCGATTAGACAGAGGGCTCCATGCTATGCTTTTATCGTTTGTACATTAAATTTTAAGACCAATTCAACTTGCTGTGTCATTTTCACTAGGTACGCATGTTGGTGAGCGATAGCTCGCAGTCGATAACCATCGCAAAAACTCTGGTAAAACTAAAGCCCCCTGTTTCGGTTTTTTAAAGGATTGTTTCTTTATTTTCGTCAAACAGAAGCCACCAAGATGACCCAGCTGCAGGACGGGACGTGGGCCTGAGACCACACCTCTGGTCACGTAGGCACGAGCATAAACAGAAGCATAAATTATCCAGAAGTTTACAAAGACTGAAATTACAATAGTACTTATTGGCCATCATCTTTGTTGTCATCAGAAAGATTCAAGTTGAGCCTAGGTCGAATTTCCGCAGTTCTGTTGCACGTATTGCTCTCAACGTTCATTCAATTGCACTAATCGAAATCACAGTCGACAGGTTGGGACCAGGAGTTGTGCGGTACATGAAACGGGAAAGTTTGGAAGCCCCAGTGAAAAGGGTAATGCCTCGCAATTACTTCGTGTGACGGCAGAAGATTGCTGAAACCCATGTTCGAGCTTATAGCTGGTGTCTACCTCAGGCGTGTTATGACAACTTTTTCTATGTAGTAAGTGCGTTGGCTAAGGCGTAACTTACACGTGCAACAATGCGTTGTTATTCCGCTGACGATGAGGATATCAAACTCAAAGAATCGTGTAACTATTGAGACAGGGCCCCACAGGTCTTGTTTGACCCACCTCACTTGATTTCTTTAAAACTATAACTGACAGTGGATTCTGTTTATTCGGACCACATGGAACCAAAGTGTTCTAGCTATTCAGGAGGCGAAGATGCGATCACTGGAACAAGAATTTTATTGGCTTGATTGGTTGATTGGTTATATATATATAACAAAGCTGCTGATCTTTCCCCACCGCACACGAAATTCACTTCTGCTATGTCCGCCTTGGTAGCCTTTAAGCATCAGAATGTTTTACCCTCAAAACTCATCAATTAGGGTAATTTGGAGTCAAGTTTTGTCTTTAAGGCATTTTAGATAAGTAGAATATTTTTCGCCTCTCAAATTACAGCCTACGCATTATACCCTGGTTACTTGCATTCTCACGTCTGTTAGTCAATTTCCGTAATGCCGCATGCGGGTCTGTATATGTAGTAACCGAAATAAATCAGCAGATTAAGGCATGGGAAAAGGATCACCCTCCCCCTTTTCATATAGGTAGTCTTGCGCAATATTGCGAGAAGGGAAATTCCTTCTGTTCTAGCCCTATCCGTAAATATATCTTAACACTAACCTTAACCCTAAACCTAAACTTAACACTAAGGCTAATTTCTTTGCAATCTAGTGCAAGACTCCTGAATAGGTGGGTAAGTTTCTTCTCTCTATGTAGTTCCGCTCACACTGTACACGTTATCTGAGAAACGACTGGTCCCAATCATAAAAATCTGCCACATACTCCCAGGTCCGAGTACTTGCTTTGGCGGCCATAGCTCCTGGTAGACCGCCTGGAGCAAATCCAGGAAGCTATCGCCCTCAACCCGTCGTGAGGCAAACTTTTACCGACTTTGTACGCTTCTCGATCTCCCATGGCCTGACCAGAAATCCTTCAATTACTAAAGTTAACAAATCATGGATGGAAGAACTGTTTCCTTGTACATGAGTTTCTAACCTTTCGGGCTTAGCAGAACAGTCACGAAAAAAACATAGGGTTATTTGTTCGAAGAAGGACGCACGGCTGGCAGTCATGACTGCGAGAACACAGAACTGAAACCCCAGGTACGATTTAAGAATTTTGGTGGTTCTGACCTATATAGAAGCAAACGTTTTTGACTGTCTGGGCTTCTTTCTCCTGCGCAGTCTGTCCGTACGGTAGGCTGCATTCCCACGCATAATTGTGCCTGTCCTTCGATTAACTTCTCTTAGAACTTAATCGATCTGTGAATGGCTTAGTGCATCCTAGAGATGCCGTGCATTTTTTCCTCGTTCACCGTAGTACTGCGATTTTATCCCTCCGTGAGTTTAGGACGCCATAACAAAACCATATTAGAATTTATTCAGTCTTACGTTTTCATTTTCATCATTGAGATGATTTTGCCCCCGGGAAGCAGCCGTGTTCATTCAGATTTCGCGTTTGTGTGTTTAATGGGACACTTTTGTCCGACTGCAACTGTTCCTTCTCTAACTCCCTTTCCCTTTCGCAGACTGCCACAACTATTGGCCATCGAGGAAGTTGGCGCCAGGGCGAACAGGGCCCTTTAACATGTCCCTAAGTCCCCACCTTTCACGACTAGTTGCGGGTTCTTGCAGAGCCTTTGAACCTTGTGCTCTTTAATTAACTGCATGCATATGTGAAAGCATACCTCTCTTACTTCAGATGCGCCTCTTCAGGTCTGCTTGTAATTATGTACATTCAGAAAGCTGGAGGCTAAACCATTTGTACTGGGCCATGGACTAAACTAGTTAACGCCCAGAGAAGTACCGGCATCTGGTAGGTCAGAACACACGACACTGCAGTGTTTGGTGGTTGCAGACTGAAGTGCGGAAGATTAGAAAGTACATTTATACACTACCAAAAGCATTAAAACCAAAAGTTGCGAACTGACCAAAGAGGTAAAAGAATGGGAAATGCATGTCATCTGAATATTTTATCATTTGGAAAGTTAAAGGAAGTGAACACATGATACTGGAAAGGGTGTTACTTTCTTTAAATGGTAAAGCTCAGTAGAGATGCAAAGGACGTGCATTTGTATGCTCTGGCCCGGGCTGGATTTCGGTTGATGTGAGCCTGACACCTCATGCCAAATGTCCGGGGGATCGATTGCTATTTGGCCATGGTACTTGATGCTTTCATCCACTTCGATGTAAGACAAGGATTGTAAAAACTCACGAAGTGGAGTTCGTTGAGCATCCTTTTTGATGACTCCTGATCAGGCCTGTACGAAACATAAATTGGGGTAGAGCAGCAAAATTAAAAACATGTAATACACACTAGTCATGGAGGGGGAAGAAGGGTAAGTGCGTTTACACATGGCAAAACCACGGGTAATTGAACTTTAGTTCTGTTAGGGACATTAAGAGGGGGCTGGGGAGAGAAAGGCAGGAGGAGCCATCAGTGAATAATGCTTATGCTTTATTACTGTGATGGGACATGGCAGGATGCGAGTACGAGCATGCAGGGTTCCACTTGGGCCAGGGAAACCTGAGGGCTTGAACAAACACCCTCTGTGAGCAAAATATTGGTTTGGAAGCCATATGAATATCGCCTATTTGCCGGATGGAACCAAATGATGCATTCAGTTACATTTCTACCACCCAGTACCTCCTTCTTTGAGAGTATATAAGGCCAGCCTTCTGCAAACAGTGGCTGTTTGGGCTCATATAGATAGGCTTATGTGCGAATTCTGGAGACTGGTGGTTCAAACCCATTTTTAGGTTCTGATATTTAAAACTGAAGTGCTCGCCTTAAGCAACAATCTAGCTCCGAAGAAGACCTTGCCTTTTCTTCGTAGGTCAAATATCATAATTAGGTTGACTTGTACCAACTCAACTGACTTCATTCGTTGTCGCTTGGCCACCGGGCTGCAACTCAGAGCATCTAAAGTTTCGTTAGTGTTGAAGTCTGTGGTTCATGAGATTTGCTCATAGTCTGGAAAATCTAAGTGCACATGTTTACAAAAGACCCTGCGTAGAGTGTTCGGAAAAACAATCATGCAACAATTCTTGTAATGAGTCTGGAACTCAAAATAAACTTTACGGTTTCTGAATAAATCATATAATTAATTAATGAGGGCAGTTAGGTTGTGGCTCTTGTTGAAGAGTTGGGGCTACCTTCTCTGAAGGGATGACCTACAACCAAGGTTAGGGTTTAGCCTTGAAAGCGCGTTTAAAACCGGGGTTTGGGCTCTCTCTCTCTTTTTTTTTGGGGAAGGGGGTGTTTTTTAGGATAATTGTAAGCGAATTCCACAAGAGAAACATTTGTAGAAAAAACGGGTTGGTGCATGGCAAAGATCCATACCTTAACGATACGGATTGCAGATTATTGAGTGAAGCATGGACCTGCCTAAGCAGTTAAAGTACAGTCGAGAGAGAGAGAGAGAGAGAGAGAGAGAGAGAGAGAGAGAGAGAGAGAGAGAGAGGAGAGAGAGAGAGAGAGAGGAGAGAGAGAGAGAGAGAGAGAGAGAGAGAGAGAGAGAGAGAGAGAGAGAGAGAGAGAGAGAGAGAGAGAGAGAGAGAGAGAGAGAGAGAGAGAGAGAGAGAGAGAGAGAGAGAGAGAGAGAGAGAGAGAGAGAGAGAGAGAGAGAGAGAGAGAGCTGAACAAACAGGCTAGCAATTAAACTGAGTGATCGGTTTAATTCGTTTGGTTCCACTTCCCTTCAGTAGAAAACCAGTTAATGGGAGCAGGCAAGTCTGATCTAGGTGTCTACTGTCCGCAGCGAGTTTGTATTTCTGAGGATCTCTTGGTATTACTAACCGATGTCGGCTGCACAGACCGCCAGTGCGCTATCACCGGCGCACGTATACACCCGTCAGCCAGCCCAGCAGCGCACTTCACGTGAAAGTTTAATTTTGGCAGCGTACGCGGGCGAGTGGCGCCATCGTACAGGCGGGGTGAGACTGCGGGTGCCGGGGCGACTCGCGGTCTCTCACGCAGATGGGAGAGCGGGAAAAGGATGACAGAGGCAGCGTCAGAGTAGTGTGGAGGGGTGGGGGGGGGGAGAGGGGCGTTGGTGCACCCGACAGGCGACAGCGGGGCGGGGAAGAGGAGACGGCAGGGGCAAAAACTGCGTCCGCCCGCAAGGCGCATTCGCTCTTGAGGTGGTAGGGGGGGGGGGGTGCTCGTAGGTACTCGGACGTGAGGGTAGTTAATAGGCTCGTGGTTTGGGCGACAGGCAGCCGGCGCCAGCGTGCATGCCTGCAGGTTCGAGCTGAAGCAGGAAAAGAGGCGGGGGCGAAAGATGCGGCGTGAGGTGGTGAGTAGCCAGTAACAGACGTGACAGTTTCGAACTAAGATTTGTTTGCCTTTTTCATAGCGGAACTATTGTTTGATCGGGTGCAGCATCTCCATCCCAGAGTATAGGCTCCATGAATCATCCCGTGTAATGAAAAAAACAACAAACGGAAATGGGCAGATTGTATTATGTATATTTGGGCATATGGGCACTTAACCAAAAGCTCACTTTTTCAAACATTACCGAGTATCATTGAGGAGCATTTTCCCAGTCTTATTCATTTGCAATCACACCCTAGTACTAAACATACGGCTGAAAGATGTTGGAATAAACGCAGTGCCCTCTGTGACACTAAAATCCCGTATAGAGCTGCTATTTTCAGGGTCATGTTAGGCTGTAATTAACCCCAGTGCAACTCTTTCCAAAGGCAAATCTGTAAATGCCACTTTTGGTTGGACTGATTTCGCAGTAATACGAATAAAATTTACCAGATCAAACCGGATGCCGAAATCGAGAATAGCGAACGCGGAGAAAGTAGTCAGTTCGGCTAAATTCAGCCATCTTAATAGGCTGTCCCAAAACTAAGAGAAACCGCTTACTATATATGAATTAGCCAATGGCGAACCACGCGACCTCACGGTGGAAATGATACAGCCACTTTAGGGAATGGTTCAGGTATTTGGTCGGGAAACGAATTAGCCAATGAGCTTTCGGTGAGGCTGGCAAAACCCATTTCACCAGAACTTCCGTATTAGGGGTGGTATAATATCAAGGTGCTGGAGGGTCCGGGGGTGATATATTAATATAATAACATGATTAGCATTTACCCCGTATCAGATCCCCAAATCTAGAAACGAAGAATCACCGATACATTGAATGACTTGGTAATCGTGGGACTTTCGACAGTTCTGCTCAATTGATATAACACTAAATTATTCTGCTGTAAAACCTTCTGCACTATCAAAGTGGCCCTGTTTAGTCAGTCACGCAAAAAAAACTCGGACCGTCAGACAGTCGAACTTTTAGCCATAAAGAGATGGCTGTTTAAGGATTGGAGGCAGTGCATTAACTTTTAGCACAGTTTTAAAGCCCACTAGTAAAAAAAACATTATTCGAAACCGAATTTTCAAATTTGCGACGTTCCAAAAGGATTTCACACGACAACTGATGTCATTATTTCTTCCTCTCGGCCATTTTTTTCTCCAGCTTCGTTTTTTGCATATGCTTATATTTAAACATCACAACAGCTCGACTGTCGTAGTTCGACGATGTCCACTGTATACTCCAAAGCATGGTGGTGCAGGGACGGTGACTTGCGCGTGGATTAGTTTTAAGGGATAGTAGACTTACGCTACATCGACCGCACTCTCTCCTCCTCCCCCACCTGAGCCCGGTGTCAAGAGAGAGTCAAGAAGACCGGAAGCGGGAGAGGACGCTGGTGGCTGGCGCGGCCGGAGCCTCCCCTGGGCCTACCTCCGCACCTGGTTTGGATCCCAGGGAGTGGGAGTGCCATAGAGGCCACATTAAGAAGGAGCCACTGCAGTCTGACTCTCAGTCCGCCACTCAGCCACTCCGCACAAACCACACCGGGCTAACCACGCAGTCCACGTTTTTCCGTCAGTTGGAAATCTTAAAAGCCACGGTTTTTAGCGCACTACGATAGTTTCAAATGCATCCGATTTTTTATAGGGAGGAAAATGCGCTGAGCCGTCGACCTCACTCTCTCCACCCCCCATTCCCAGAATCAGGACCCAGTCCGAGCCGGTCAATTGTCTGAATTTAGACACCAACACAGACAAAGACTACCAGAAAGGCCATTTCTGACTTATTAGCCAGCACCAGCCAGTCATATCCAATCCCAAGTATGCATTACCTGAGATTCAAACATGGGATCTCTGTTCATTGAGTTTCATAATCTACAAATGAGCTTCGGGCCCCTTGTCATCGCGTTTGTAATCGGTAATATTACTTATACTAATGCGGCGCTCGTTGATAATTTTACAGTACATGCACGTCCCGTTGTGCCTTGGAACTAAATCTAGAGCCCTCGAGGACAGTCGCAGGGCAACTAGTAACATACGCTGCAAGTGGCATACCGAAAAACAAAGGGACTACCAAAATGGCTATTTCTGGCTTAGTAGCCGACATCAGTCAGCCATACGCAGCCCCGAGTGCGGATCACATGAGATTCTATTAAGCAAATATCCTCAACTGCGGTCCAAGTGACTTGCTGAGGAATTTTTTCCCTCTTAAAAATGTACTTGAGGTGTCTGCCTGCCAGTGGAATGCATGCAGACATTTATCTTCACTATTCGCACTTTAAGCTTTTCATATGCTTCCTCGTGGTAAAAACACGTTCTCAGTGACCCCTGAAGGCTATGTGATGCTAAAATATTTCACATTGGCCATGACTACACAATGAAACGAGTTACCCAACCATTCTGCACGGCAAAAGCGCCTGGCCTACGTTATACCGCTCTGCTGGTGTTCACTGTGAAAGCCCGTATGTTACCTGTGGAATTCCGGAGTCTCTATTCCTCTGTCGACCTCGAAGTAGCTCGGCACCAGTGTTCACGTGCGCTCTGCGTAGAATAAACATATTAGAAGCTTTCAGCACCCACCTATCACCCAATTTTAGGGTACCCGTAAGTTTTAATAGCTGCTTGTGGATGTTTCGGCGCCAGTTTTATACAAATTCTCTGAAAGGCGCGCTTGATGAAAAAAAAAAATGCACACCGTCTGTGGACTACTAGACAGCTTGTCTGCGAGCAGGGTTGGCAGATGCTGCGAAGGAAACGCATATACCACACCTCTCTCGGTCGGGGTATGAATGGAACAGACATACTGAAAGGACACCAAGCCAAATTTGAATGCCAAACAATGCGAAGTAATTACCGATATTTTCAATTGATACTAACAAAAACGGAATCAGCGCACTGCTACTGTCAGTGTGTGTGGTATTTTAGGCGCTGGCTGTATACTGCCCGGGTGAACTCTCTTTCATTACGAAGCCGTGGATAGTTTAATTGGCTTAACATATGCTTAATTTTCTTCTTAAGCAATATAGTTAGATTCTTGCACAAGAATTGGTTTAAACGCAAAGAAGAGCGGTGCAAGTAATCAGATCACGACCGCTGTAGATCCTCAAAACACTTTAGGAAAGTGGACCCATTCATCCCAGTCGGGATTCCACATACCAACCTTATGGTCGCGTATCCAAACCCCGAAATTATCCGGCTGCCCCATTTGCATTGTATGCAGTGTAGCATACATTAAAGTTTCGCTTTCGACGAAGAGCGTGAAACCCCTGTCTGTATCTGCCTTCTTTGTATAAAAATCCTTTGCGCTGTGCACACGGCCTAAAAAGTGTTGTAACACACCACGATCGCCTAAGCACAGACGACTGGCTGGTGGCAGCGGTGGAATAGCATGAAGTAATATTCCTCCAACACTGTAGCTCCAGGACCAAACCACACACCTGTATTCCATCCTATCACCAATTTGGCTCGCTGAACCCCACATTTAAATGACTCTGAGTACTTGCAATCATAGCCCGTAGCTCAGCTAGTAGAGCATGAGGTGCTTCATTCCAGGCGTGGGACTGCAATCCTTTTTTTGGAGAACGTATTCCAGACACGAGCATCCAGATCGAATCTGCTCTCCTGAAGAACACCTCTCAAGCAAAGATTTCGCAGTGATATGCGGCCGCCTCGAAGGCTCTCGGTTGGAGCTTCAAGAGCAAACGAAACGCTCGTATTCAATTCTGCAATAAGAGCAAATCAGTAATTGTCGCTCAGTTTCGGTGGGTTTATTGACCCTCTCTTGGATTTGACGTACGGCCTCAGCGTGGATGACACAAGTCAAGTACTCTGTTGCTAAACGATCCAGTTCTTGGTCTGTGCTCATTACTGCAAGAGGCTGAATCCCCGATGGGGGAAGGAGAAAGGATAGGATTTTCTGGCGACCGTAAAATATTATCCTATTTCAGATTTATCCTCATTCCTCTCTCTTACTTGTAACGGGAGGGTGGAAATTGCGGCCAAACACTGCAGCTGGCCAACGGTGAACTGAACCGATGGCATCGATAGACCTATCGATATGGGTTGCCTGTTTCATCACAGAAGTAGGTGTTAGTTTTAATGATTATCAAGTAACACTGAAGGATTAAAACCCACCACCCTCGTTGAAACTTACTGAAACCTTTAAAATAGATTTAAAGTGAACACCTTGGTCCTGAAAATTATGTCGGTTCGTTGTGAGTGCTTACAAATAACGTGTGGAACGCCGCGCAATTGCCAAAGAACTAAGTGCTGTTGTAGAGTTGACAGCAAACCCCAAAAAGCATATCGTGTAATTTTCAGATATGTACCTCAGGCAGGTATGGTTTATTTAATTTTACCGACGTTGTAAAAGCAGATATGGTAGTTGGTTTAAGGAAGCGCTGGTTTGACCTTCAGTTATGCCTAAAAAAATTCACAACCCTAAGCTTGAATTACAACATCCGACTGCTACACATGAGAGACTCTTATTTATCACATACGTGCAAGGCGCAAGTCTTATATCAATAGAAAACGGCTTAACCCATTTTTCTGCTTTCATTTGCAAGGAGACATTGAAGAATACAGCGCGGAAGCCGCCGACACCCAAAAGTAGGAAGTCGACCTTCTCGCACGCCTATCCAAAGTTCTACTCACAATCGCTTCCTCCAATTTCGTCGTTGGTCCGGTCTATTTGACGACAGACTCACCAGGTGACAGACTGCCGCTGTTTGTTTCCACTCACTTTTGCCGCATCTCCCCCCTCCTCTTCCACCTCCTCCTCTCCCCCATTTCCCTACCTGCCCCCTGATTTAATCTCTTCCCCACGCCAAGTCACCTAGCGCAAGCGGGCAGGAAGGGGTGTGGCAGGTCGGCAGACCGGGCCTTTCTCCAAGAGAGCATTAAGTCCTGACTATGCAAGTGCGCGCCACTGGCTCGTCGTGCCCCGCCGGGTGCGTGTACCGCGGGGCTATAATGACCACCCTACTCAACCGTTTTAAGGACTTCCAGCCAATAAGCTGGTTACTTGGATAATTAGGTAGCTCAGCGGAAAGCCTATGGCGCCAGTTTTGCCAAATTAGCTTCCAACACAGCCGTGATATCTACGCTCGATAGGGTCGCCGTCTGAACCACTGTATGCTGGTCTGTAAATAGATAGCCACCCTCATCTCCAGGCCTACATGGGAAGTTCAGAGCAGAAGCGGGAAATAGGAATGTCTCTACCTCCGTCCCTTGTGCTACATTCCAGGGATGGTACATATCCCCGTGTCATAACTCTAATGCTACTATGAACTGAAACCTTAATCATTACACTATGCTTAATCCTAACCCGAACCATAAGCCGAACACTAATTTTCCGGGAATTTAGCGCAAGCGGAAAGACGTGAATCGTTCTGCGGTCGTCGTGGGAGCCGGCGCGTCATCTGGCGGAGCAGGAGCGTGCACGATAAGACCCGAAAGATGATGAAGTATGCTTGCGGAGGTTGAAGCCACAGGAAACTCTGGCGGATAACCGCAGCGACTCGGACGTACAAATCGATCGTCAAACGTGAGTATAGGGCGAAAGACTAATCGAACCATCCGGTAGCTGGTTCCCTCCGAAACTTCCCTCAAGATAGCTGGCACTTAGTTTTATCCGGTAGAGCGAATGATTAGAGGTACTGGGTTTGAAACGACCTCAACCTATTCTCAAACTTTAAATGGGTGAGATGCCCGGCTCACTTTATAAGAGTCGGGCGCTGCATATGCGAGTGCCAAGTGAGCCATTTTTGTAAACAGAATGGGAGCTGTGGGATGAACCAAATGCCCGGATAAGGTGCCTAATGCTTCCGCTCACGAGATACCACTAAAGGTGTTGGGAAATATAATCAGCAGGACGGTGCCCATGGAATGTGGCATCCGCTAAGGAGTGTGGAACAACTCACCTGCCAAACTGAACAGCCCTGAAAATGGATGGCACTGGAGCGTCGGGCCTATACCGGCCCTCATTGCAAATAGGATCTCAGGGTCTGGACGAAGCAGTCTCATGTTCACAGCTATGCTGATGGAAGCATACCATGAGGAGAGACCAGTAACTAACATCGCCTACCGGTCAGATGGTCAACGGATCAACGTCCGGTACACACAGGCAGGCTCAAGAGTATCCCAGGCCAGCATCCATGACCTGCTGTCTACGGATGACTGAGAACTCAACCCAACGGCGGAATGGGACAGGCGAGGGGGGCAGGAATCTCTCCGTCTCTTGTTGCGCCAACTTTGAACTGACCATAAACACAAAGAAGACGATCATCCTGCATCAACCGGCGGCAAATATGGACTGCAGAGAACCCCAAAGCGACGCCAATGGAGTTCAAGTCACCACTCTTGGCACATTTGTGTACCCAGGAAGCAAAATGTTACGGAATGTCAGAAGCTACAATGGAGTTTCCCACCGCATTTCCAAAGCCAGCTAGAAATTCGGTCGGCTACATGGTACAGTATGGAATCATGGCATCCTTCACCTCACCACAATGCTGAAGATATGCAGGGCAGTAATCCTGACAATCAAACTCTAGGAGGGCAGAGACTGGGATGGTCTACACCAACAAATCCAGGAAGTTGAACCGCTCCCACCTCAGCTACCTCCGGATAATATTAAGCCTGAAGTGGCAGGCCAGGATCTCTGATACAGACATCCTGGCAACTAAAACCTGCGCTTGGTTGACCACCTAGCGCGGGGATCTGATAAGCGCCTACCGAAACGATTATTCTACGGCGACGTTGCTATGGGTGCTCGCCACCAAGGAGAGAAAAAGCGTCGCTACAAAGATACCCAAGGACTCCTCTTAAGGATATACAAATCGATCTGGAGATCTAGGAGGAGCCTAACCAGGATTTGTCGACATGGAAAAGAACAGAGAAGGGTAGAGTAGCGGTATACGAAGCCAAATGGATTACGCTGCCAAAACCAAAAGATCGGCTAACAAGTCTCAAGCGCGCAAACAGGCATCAGCACCACCCAACCCCTCTGGCCGTGTTCACGCTGTCAACGGACATTCCGTGCACGGATCGGCCTTATCCGACATCTTCGGACCCAATACTGACAATTTCGCCGACAGTCTCCGATGTAATTCTTGCATAAAGCCCCACGATGCCTACGACGGCGACATCCACCAACAGTGAGTGAACTCCCGATGTTCTACCGCCGCCGCCACCTCAGCCCACCACGACCTCCATAATCACTGGCCCAAACCCCGCAACGATGGCAGCACTGACCACCGCAGCTTCCATTCTCAACACTGGTGAGAACACTCCCGAAGCTCTACCGCTCACCAACCCCACCTCCCCAACCACCAGCGGTGTGAACTCGATCCTCGCCTGCCCAAACTGCGACCGCACCTTTACATCAGACATTGACTTGATCGGTCACTTGCGAAGCAACCGCACTGATACCGGTGAACCCGTACCAATGGGCACCGACATGCAGCCAGCACACCCGTCGCAACTGCCCCATGCTACCCACAAACGTTCGGCCACCGCGTGGGCCTTCTCGACAATAGGCGCCTGCATGAAGGTCCGCGGTAAGGCACCGCGTACCTGACCCCGTCTACCAACCAGCCCATAACCTGCACACACAAATGTGCCCGACGTCCTCCACCACAGACATAGAAGGGGCCCCTCTCAAGTGAATGCGAAAAGGCACCTAACCACGTCGTATGTGGCACGCGTAGACGGACCGTTACCCATCAGTCGGCCACTCTAACCAATCTCAGCATCAGATGTTAGACAGGAACAGACAGCCGACGGGTTTTTAGGAGAGGTAGGAGAGTGAGTGTGTGTGTGAGAGAGAGAGAGAGAGAGTACGATCGCTTCCGGGAACCCCACCACTAAGGTACTTCAGCGCCCCCTCATTATGTTAAATCTGACGCTCTATAATTTATTACGACCCGTTAAAAGTAATGACACATTAAAGAATATTATAATTTCCTCAAATGAATTGGCTGTCGTATATTTGCCACCACATGTTTAAGGTAGTTCAGGGTGCTCTGAATTACTTCGCTTGGTTCCACTTAGTCCGTTCACAGACAAGAGACGAGCACATAGTTGATCTGATTTGCACCAATGACATTGAGCATTATTTAAGCTATTGCAAAAACAACCCATTTTGGAAATGACCGTGTGCTAAACCAGTGCTGACTTCCACTGGTAAATTCCGATTAAACAACCTTGCCCAGGCATACTCGGATTTGCACTTGAAATCATTGTAGTCCATAAAGTGGAATTTGCATGAATATACGTGTTCCTCGTTTTCCATCGATAACAGAGCTAAAAACAAGCAGCATTTGAAGACCTTCACGTGCTCGTGTTCTGGCGTCTGACTGCCAGTCGACGGTCACACGGATGACTTGGCCCTAGCGTCCGATCACCGGCAGGCGCCATCTCACGTGACCAACCGGCGACGTTTGTTTCCCTTGGTGTCTTGTAGTCAGGCGACCATGAGTCAGTTTACAGACGAACCAGCCACTTGTTTCAACAAGCAGGTTCTCCAGTCAATTGCGCTCTCGTTCTAACACGGACATGTCAGCTAGGGGTTCACAACGTACCTCAACTCACGCTCTCCTGGACGAACGTCTTGTTGTTCTGATCAACAAGAACTTCAAACTCATGACAACCCACCCTGTATACAGAATAGACTTACTAGCTCTCATATTCTCAGCCCTCTGTCATTAAGCGGGACGGAACGTGCTGTGCGTGTTTACAGTTCACCAGATCTTCTTATGGATCACTTAGCGTTAACAGTGAGTATTCTCGGAAATATACTGAAAGAAAATTCGTTGGATCAGCCGATTTTTATGCTCTTCTCTCCAGAGTTCAGGTTATAATCCATCATGTACTTCCTTACATTGTAAAATGTATAGGTCTTAAACCTACCCTACCTGGCGCCGCTTTCTCGCTTTCTTCCAACTCAACGAAGGCATTTGCGGAGGTGTATTTGCTCGCTTTTCGACTTCATTTCACACACTTGTTCCACTAACTTTTAGCTATGTTATACTTTTCTGAGGCAACTTGGATCCCACGAGCCTATAGCCCCCTACAACTTTAGGCTTCGAACATTTGGTTTTCCTCAGTACTTATGCTGACACTTCATGACCACTTTCCACGTAACTATCCTATATTTTTTCGCGGTAAAACAGGGCTCTATTGTTTGGCTTCGACCATTCTATCTTGTTACTTCTTCCAAACATTTACTTTCATTCTAATCAGGCCTTCTTAGCCAATCCTGAGCAGAAAATTATGCCTTGGGATGCTTCTTCGCAAAGCAGCCGTCTGTTACCTAGTTCCATAACTAGCGTTGTCCCTACTCTTGTTGAAGTTTCTAATGCCCACTACTAGATATTTGTTATCGTCAAGAAACTGTAATGGCTAAATCGGAGAGAAGCTCCTGCACTTGTCTTAATCTTCGAAGGAAAGGAACTACTCCATAAATTAGGCTCGTGTGACCGCTTGAAATATTTTGACGTGTTAATGAAGAAAGAGACAAAAAGACCGGGCTGTTATCCAATTTGTTTCGTTTTCTTCTACTTAGTTTTATCCTTATGCTGTCGACATTTCGAAAAATCCCAAACAGCTCACTGACTGACGAACCCTGTGAGCAAGAAATAGGAATACCGACAAATGCAATGAAAGAATTATTACTAAGATGCACGTTAAATGTGCAGTTCCTTTTTGACAACCAGCTATACAGACAAATAGAGGGCGTTGCTATGGGCTCGCCATTTGGACCTCTTCTAGCCGATGTCTTTATGGGGAAGCTGGATAAATTTTAGCTAAGCGGACAGATCAATAAGCTAAGACACTACGGCCAATACGTCGACGACATCTTTGGAATTTTCAAAGAAGAAACAAATGTAGACGAACTCTTAAACACTGTAAACCAAGCACATCCGTCGATCAAATTCACGTTGGAGATGGAAAGAGCAGGTTCACTCCCTTTCTTAGATGTCCTTCTAAGCAGAAGGAGCGTTTATCGAAAGAAACCTGGACTGGGCAATATAAGAATTTTGGCAGTTTCTTACCTCTCCAACAGAAACGCATTCTAGTCCCTTGCTTAGCGCAGAGGGTTAGAAAAATTTGCTCGGCAGATAGTATCGAGGAGGAGCTTGGGAAGATCCAGAACCTACTTCGAGAGAATGGATACCCTGATCTGTTTATTACAAAGGATCTTGTCGCAAGACCGGTGAAACCTGTCAAGGTTACTGTAGAAAAGAAGACTCTATTCCTCAAAGTGCCCTTTCAAGGGGATGCGGCTAGTGAACTCCTGAAAAGACGCCTAAACCAAGCCGTAGGCGATGGTAAGGATAGGTTGCCGGCTCAGACCACCATGTGCATTTACTCATTTACTTGCTCCTGTGGAGCAGGTTATGTTGGTCGCACGAGTCGGCGCCTATCCAGCATGGCTGAACAAAGGGGAAGTCAAGAGCGTAAAAAAACGCCATCCTTGCACATCTTGTTGACACCGGGCATAGTGTGGACCCCAGCGAAGCTTTCCGTGTAAGTTATAAGGTCCCACCACACTACCCCAAACCACTGGGTCAACGTCTACTAGCAGCAGCAGAAGCGACTGTCATTAGGTTGAAGAAGCCGGTATTGTGCACACAAAAGAACCTCGTACAAGCTCCGCGCTTAGCTTGGCCATCGGCCGCTTAACTACATGCATTCTCCCGCGCCATCTCTGTCCTTCCCCTTCCCCTGGAATGGCTCTACCAAACACTCACTGCCGCTTATCATACTGTTTCTTATCACACTGTTTGTTATCATCTTCCCCCTATGCACACCTCTCAGACAACCCACACAAACAGACGAATATGATCGATTTCATGTTTTAAATTTATACGACGTTCCAACGTTTCCATATAACTGTACTGGCCTGAAGAGAAGTTATCGAAAGCAACGCGTATGCTCGCCAAGTCGTCTTTTGAATCTTGTAATGGAAATTTTCGCAACTTTTAAGATAGCTTAGACGTATTAAATGGAGATTTGTATTCCCTATGAAGGATTCCAATCTTTCCTGGAGCAAATTTTGGCGATCACCATATGGTTTCTGTCCTGTGGCCTCGGCTGTAATTTGTAAACACTTTTAAAAGGTCCGCGGTTCAACAGCTGATGGCCCATGTGGCACCTCACCACCTCTCATTAAATCCGGTCCCGCTCAAATAATATCCTTTCTTTTGAGTGTATATTTCATGGAATCTAAAGGGCGTACTGTTTGGTGCACCATCAGAATCACTACCAACCCTAAAGCCCTACCAGCACATGGCCCCCACATTAGGTGGGGCTGCTCCCTATTTTGAAGCCACATTAAGTAATATATATCACTCTTCCATGCGTGTAATTTCCCACTGAATTAAGCTTCTTAAAGTAGAGTAGTATAGTAACTGCGCCATATAAATACTGCACTCATTGCGTCCTCACCTTCAACCGTCTCTGACAATGGGTTGGAGAGGGAATGCGCAACTTTAAGCCAATAAAATTTATCTTCCAACGATCACATCTTCTTCCTCTGAATTGCTTCCCTGAAGTCACCTCTTTGCTTCTATCAGTAAAATATAACCTAGTTCCTCTATAAAATCAATTTTAAGCCAATCTAACTGGGCAATGATTTCATGCTTGCGCGAATCCATTAATTACCTTTGTTTTAGTGGGTAAGTTGGAGGGCACGTCTTTGCAGAACGAACCTGTTGCATGCTGGATCGTTAGTGTTGCTATCGCATGTTAGTTGTGGCCATTGTGAGATTATTGTACGTAATCATGTACCCTTTTAATATCTTTTTTTACAGTATACTTTAACTTATACGATTATAGATTACCTTGAAGTTACTAGAGGTGCCAGTAGGTTTATTTGTTGAATGGAAACTCTACTGGAAAACTGGGCGTTGAATAGACAGTTGGGTTCTCAAAACTAACAAATTTCTGTTACTGTTGTATATAGGCATCCAAATCAACCTGCAGACGGAGATCAAGCATTGATAACTCGACTCCGCGAGAAGAATAGGAAGCAAAACATGATTATTTTTTATTGCAATACTCCACTAGTTAACTGATATCTTATAACAGATAGCAGCCATAAGTAAGGATTCGTCCAATTACTAGCTGACCTGGCCCTCGGTGAATTCCTTTTTCAGCATGTCCGAACAATCACTTCAATGCGTGAAGATCAGATATCTAGTTTCCTGGATCTACAATTTACAAAAACCGAGGAGACTTTTAATGAATTGATGGTGGGCCTGCCCGTGGGTTCTTGCGATCATATGAGATTAATGTGGTAATCAACACTCATAGCTGTCCCCAACGAAGCTCAAAATGATTAAGAAATGGCTGGCGGGGTAACTTTGAGATTATGAAATCGCAGATTGGACACGCAGTATGACCGGAAGTGTTATGATAAGATATCAGTAAATTTTGGGGAACCTGTGAATTACCTCGCAAAATGTTGATTGAAATGTGCCGTTCTCTCAGGAAACCTTGGACTGAAAACAGGCCGAAATGGCTGAGCACCGCCGTAAAGAAGGAGATTCGAAAAAAACGCAAATTAGGGAAAATTGTTCGATAAACGAACAGTCCAAAACTTTAGATGACTACAGAATTTATGCAAAAGCATCCTCCATGAAGCAGAGGCTTCTTACGAACTGAGGCTCCTGGAAGAGGCACTGCAAACTCCACAGCACTCTATGCATACACCAGGAGTATTACAAAGAATCGGTACCAGCTCGAAACCATAATAGACAAAAACAACCAATTTGTGAGCGATGAACTTCAAAAAGCAGAGCTTCTGTCCGAATTTTTCCAAAATGTTTATACCATGGAACCACCTCCTCAACCCAGCTCCCTGTCACAGTTCATCAACAACCCACTTATATACACAGTATTATTTACGCCACAGCTAGTTTTGGCAGAGTCAAAGAAGTTGGCTTCGGTCAAGTCATCTGGACTGGATGAGATTCCAGTTGTACGCGTATGTCAACTAGCCTAGAAATTACCGGAAGCACTGTGTATCATCTTCCGAAAATCTCTCGAAGCTGGTGAACTTCACGATACATGGAAGTTGGCAAATGTCGTATCCATACAGAAGGGAGGATCACTGTTATATCCCACGAAGTACCGACCGGTCATCCTGACATGCATTTGCCGCAAGCTAGTGCAAGGGATAGTTTATTAGCAATTATGTCGCTCGACATGTTCCGCTGCCAAATCAACTGAGTTCAGCAAGTTTTCTGCCCAAAGAGGTCCTGTCTTATAAACTTCTTTACATAGCTCGAACGTTAGTCAAAGCCTATGGATGAAGGACATGCAGCGGATATTATTTCATTTGACTTCTAGCAAGGCCATTGATTGCATTTAGGACAAGTGCCCCAGTCAAAAGATTTCAGGGTTAGAGGAAAGCTCCTGAAAGTGGATTCAAAATTTCGCAAACTATCGTACCCAAACATTTACTGCGGGTGGCCACTATTCCGAATGTGTGCTTGTTAAAATGCAGCCCCACAAGGATCAGAGCTTCGGCTGTTCTCATCCATTTTATATTTAAATAACCTAGTACAGTAAGTGGAGTTGTAAATAGCACTGTTTGCAGATGATCGTAAGCTGTGGAGGGCAATAAAACATGAAAGAGTCTCCCAGGAATTACAACAAGACATTGAAAAGTTGTAGGCATGGAACGAGAACTGGTGCATTAAATTCAGTGCCAAAAATATGTATTAATTAACATAATGTCAGCAAGACGGAGAAGAAATGCACCCTTACGACAGTATCTCTTGGAAACTCGACCAAGGAAAACCGTAAATTTGCAAAATTACCTCGGAGTATTCCTTGAAGACAACTTAAGCGTAACAAGACAGTGCTCCAAAATTCGCAGCGCTTGCTAGATCGATTATGAGTGTGACAGGCAGAACCTTTGCAAACTTGAACGCTGATATTTTCGGCAAGCAAGTGGTGCATGTGCTCGAAAGCACCTTGAAACTCGATTCCCACACGACAGACATGACCGAGGTGAGCTTATAGCAACGTTTCAGTTGCTAAGCGGACTTGATCGGGATGTGAACTGTGAAACTCTTTTCGAAATGTCACCGAAGACGAATCTCAAACGAGATGATTGCCAACTTAAAAAACTTGTGTTACACCAATCATCGCTCCTATTTTTTCGTAGAGAGTCTTTCATCACTGGGACTCTTTGCTCGACGTATGTTGTGCAAGCCTCCCACCGCTAATGTGTTTGAAGGCGTCTGAGTACTCATCCGTCAAAGGTCAACCAGAACTATCCAACTCGCATCTCATGAGTTACCGATATAACTGTAAACATACTACTACCTTGATTTCAATAAATCGTTTTATTGACGTTAACTTTCACACTCTGTTGAACGTTCGTTCCATAGCGCAAATGTTTTTTTTATGAGTTTTTCGCCATTATTTCGCAAATTCTACAACTTTTTAAGATTTATGTTTTAATATTATTCTTATGTATTTCGCACCCTATTTTTTGCAAAATATTTGCAATGTAACTGCTTTTCATACAGACAGGTAGTGTTTAATTGGAGCTTTCAGTAGCTTCTGTCCCTTACTCCAAATACACTGGTTCACACTGCTTGATACCCGTTGTATATAGAGTGCGTTAAAAATCACATACAAAATTCGGAGGCTTAAGAAAGATTGATAATCAATCGCAAACTGGCACCAAAGAATGTGCCAAAGCTTTGAAATAATAATGAACAAAATTTAAGCGAAATTAAAACAAAAGAAATATTAAAAGTAATAGTACTTTATTTAGGAATACCAACTTTTTTAAAAAAGTTTCAAATTATAAAAATTGAAAAATCGTTCAAACTCAGCAGACTTAAGTTTTAAGTAAACTGAGAACCTATCCATGCAAAAGAACGAGTAAATAAATCAGCGCAAGAAGAATTATGTTTGAAAGCAGTCTTTTAATGGATTCTTCATATAATTTTTTTAAAAAGTAAGTGTAATATCAAGTAGCCGCTACCAAGCAGCCTGCATTGCGAGTATGGATTCCAACACGTTTTTGCGAAAATGAACTATTTTTCTTCCGTTTCTAGATTACTTTAGATGTGTTTGCCTAAAGCAAACATGTCTTACCTTGATTTTGCCGAGAGGGACGTCATAGGAATACAATTTTTAATAAGGCCGGCCAGTGACTTATAACTGTAAATAGAATGGTGAGGTGAAATCACAAGCCTATCATTTTGTGTGTATTAAGATAAATTTCCTTCCATCAGGTTTCTTTATGCGTATTTCTTGTATTGGATTAAAATGAGTTTCAGATCATCCTTGAAATAGCGTTGAATACTTCACGATTTTCAGTGTTTTCCATAGATTACCCATAAATGTAGATTCTATTCTGTGTTTATCAAAACCCTCAAAATAAGGTCTTTTTAAAAGCATTTACCGAATTAGTGAGTTCTAGGACATTCTTGCTGTTGGAAGTAAATATGAGACATAATTATTATGGATTTCATCGAAGCACGGTTTGCAAGTGAAATATTATGACCTATCCTCTTGAAAACCCGCCAATTCGCGTAGAGCCACGAGGACCAAGTAAGTGTCCCGTAGATTTAGATATACGGATAAACCGAAGATTAGCGCCTGATTCTGACGAACATGAAGACGTAATATATCCGCGAAAGCAAGCGGCGAGGCGGTTGGCTGGTTGACCGGTTCCATCACCGATACTTCATTAAGCACCATTATGCCAAATTATTTGAAAGCCAAGAACCGACGAAAAACTTCCCAGTTTGTGCTTCGCTCGGAGTAGGCAGATCTAACCTACACTAGCGACCTAATTTCAGTAAGCCAGTTTTAGTAAATAGTAACTTATGGCTGCCTATGGACAACCAGACATGATTGTAGTGTGCAGGTGCAGAAGGAACTGGCACCCAAACGGTAAGACCAGTCGAAAGGTCGTTGAAATTCTTAACTCGTCTATCTTGACTATAGAGGCCATCCGCCAAAACGTACATTTAAGTAACTGCCATGGTGACGTCACGGTGAATACCACCGAGAAACTTCATGCTACCTCTGTTGTACAACCTATTTTTTTCTAGTTGATTTTTGACGTAAATACTCGTGAATTTATATGCGTTTCTTGAATTTATTCAGTAGGAACTTCTACCTCCTACACTTATGTTATTCTACGGCTTGGTACCTACCGAAATTCTCAACCCGCGTACATTTATAAAATAGGTTCTTTTGGAGAAAAGGTTGTCTCTTAAAAGTATTTACAAATTTCAATTACCATTTCAAAAGATACTTCAGCTATGGTGTTTTCTAAATCAGCATTAATTGCCATAATGAAACGCTAAGCTTATCTAACCAGTGGCAGCAGCAGAAGACAACGGAAGTTATAGACAGTATGTACCATGACAGAAATTTACATAGTGTACCAATTTTCACATAATTTTTAATTTGCATATTGTAATATAGACCACCATTTTCAACTTATTCATATCCATTGTTCTAACACACGAGAGATTGGACGCAGCGCAGGATGTTTGTTGTGGCACTTACCGCTGAGAATTTTGATGTGCCACAGTTCGGGGTGACATAGTACTACATAGTTTGTGGCAAATGCACTCAGCGAGAAAAATGCCATATTAAAAGGCCGTAAAAACGCGAACAAGGCGGTGTTCTCCTGGCCTACGTGAATGTTGTTCCCTACCTTTTCTGTTTTTCCCTTATCCACCTGAACTGGACTTCTTTGTTTGGTCAGCTCTTGATTTTTACCTTGAAACTGAGTGTCACCCTTTTGATTAAAATGGTTCCTGTACACGCGTGGGACCCAATTTTGCGAATGCACGTTTTATTGTCTGGAGTCAGGCGTTGAATTCAGCCAAGTCTTTGTTCTATACGAGTATACACGGTTGAGGTTTGTACCTTGTTTATTCACGATTATTTGTTAATACTGTCCAAAAAATCTAACTGAGGTTTTTATTTTGATGTGACATGCGCGTTACTCCAGGGTACCGCAGTGCCGGTTACAACCGAGCTATCCAATGAGCAACGGCCAGCATAGTTTTGACTCTTGTGATCATGCACTGCCGACTCAGACCCTGAAACAACCAATCACACGTCAGAAACCCCAACACGTGGACAAGTCACACTCTCGTAAACAAAACACCGCTGCCTCTACGCTCTCAAACAGATGCTTTGTTCTAACCCACAAGCAAACAGCCAATTCACTGTAACATAGCCTGTGTATAGAGTGAATCGGTTTTCAAACCCCTACTGGGCCCGCAACTTAAACAAAACAAAAACAGTGTATGTGTGGTTCAATTAGATCTCACATCCTCGACTGCCACATACTGGTAACCCTGAATTTCCGAACACGAGAATTTCGAAAATTTCGCGTCCACATTTTTCGTCAATTTCCATCATTCATGAATAGATGCTCACGATTGGATACGGGACTCACTCGTCCCATTCTGCCCTGGTCTCACCCTCGAGCTCCGCCAGCAACCGCACGGCGGCTAGTATAATATCAGTTCGACCGTCGATTTCGACGAGGTCCACCGTATGCTCCACACCAGGTGGTGCAGGGACGGTGACCTGCGCGTGAATTAGTTTTAAGTGATAGTAACCTTGCGCTGCAGTTACCGCACTCTCTCCTCCTCCCCCACCTGAGCCCGGTGTCAAGACAGAGTCAAGAAGACCGGAGAGGGGAGAGGGCACAGGTGGCTGGCGTGATCGGCGCCGCCCCTGGGTGTACCACCACACCTGACTCGGATCCCATGTAGTGGGAGTGCCATAAAGGCCACATTAAGAAGGAGCCATTGCAGCCTGACTCTCAGTCCGCCAGTCAGCCAATCCACACGAAACACACATTGGGCAGACCACGTGGTCCGAGTTATCCCGTCAGTTGGCAACCTTCCAAGCAACGGCTTTAGCGCACCGGGATAATTTCAAGTGCCTCAGATTGTTTATAGTGAGGAAAATGCGCTGAGTTGTTGACCTCACTCTCTCCCCAACCCCCACGATCAGACCACCATCCGAGCCAGTCAGTTGTCTGATGTGGGAGTGGGCACATTGGCTGACGGGTCGGTGTACCCGTCTTCGCGCGCCACAGCACGACCTGGCCCTATAACGCACACACCAGGATTTTCTTACTCAGGGGATATGGAGGAGCCATCGCCGTCTGACTCCCAGTCCACTGGTCAGCCACTCGACACACACAGCACATACACTGGGCCAATGGCGTGGTCTGGTGTAAGCGCCAGATTGGCAGCCTTCCAAGCCATGGTTTCTAGGAAACCGTGATATACTCTGGTAAATGGTGATTGTGAGGGTGTTGTCTATGTATTAGTGTAGGTGGTGTGCACTGATGTGGCTTTGCCTCCGGTGGTTTACCGCAGGTTGTCATGGAGGCGCATGTGTCCTAATAGGTCCATGTGGTGTGTAAATGTGCGGGAGCAGTGAGGGCAGTGAAGGCGAGCGCGTCGACTGTATGTCGGAGCCCCAGGCACTGGTTCATCAGCCTCCGTGCGATGGATTCGCAGGTGACCGACAAGGCCGATGCGTGAGTTGAAGTTGCGGGCACAGTGTAAGCAAAAGAGGTCGGTAGAGGCTGGGGGGATGTCATTCATGGCAGTGGGGGTGGCGGTGGCGGTAAGAATGGCCGGAGCAGAGGGTGTGCATGATGTATCGGTGTTGTCGGCATTGCGGTTAATTCCGCTGTCATGGATGCTCATGTGACCGAATAGGCCCATGCGATGAGTGAATGCGCGAGGACAGTGAGGACAGTGGAGGCGACGATCTCTGCAGTGTATTGGTGCTCCAGGTACTGGTTCACCAGTCTGTGTACGATGGATTCGCAAGTGACCGATCAGGCCGATGCGGGCGGTGAATGTGCGATTGCAATGAGGACAGGTTAGGAGAGAGTCCCCATCGCTGATGGTGGTGGTAGTGAAGGCAAAGGCGGTGGTGGTCGCGGTGGGGGAGGGGGGTAGCAGGCGATGAGAATTGGGATGTGGTTTCTATGATGGTGGGAGTAATGGAATTGATGCCAGGAGTGAGGGTGGGGGAGCCTGAAGGAGGGTTGGCAGAATTTGACGTAGAAATTGGAATTGTCGGATTGTAGGTGCATTGCGTCCGAAAATGTCCAACTAGGCCGATTCGCGCACGGAAGATGCGTTAACAGCGTGGGCATTTTGGCAGGGCCTGGGCATTGGTGGTGTTGGTCCGGGGCGCTGGGGACTTTCGTGCCGCTCTTTTGGCCTTGGCGGCGGTGATCCGGTTGGCCTCATAGATTGCTGAACCAGTCTTCACGGATTTTCTCCATGCCGGTCTATCCTGGGCAAGGTCCTCCCAGGTAGCCGAGTTGATTTGCAGTTGCTACAGCGATTTCTCCAAAGTGTCCTTATAGCGTCGTTTTTGACCTCCCTGTCGGCGAGCACCCGTAGCGACATCGCCGTAGAAAAGTCGTTTGGGAAGTCGCTCATCGTTCATTCTTACCAGGTGGTCGCTCCATCGCAGTTGCACTTGCTTCAGCATGGCGTGGATGCTGTGGATTCCGGGCCGCTCCAGGACTTCCGTGTCCGGGATCCTGTCTTGCCATCTCAGGTTCAGTATTCTGCGGAGGCAGCTGAGATGGAAGTGATTCAGCTTCCTGGCTTGGTTCGAGTAGATGGTCCAGGTTTCCGCTCCGTAAAGGAGTGTCGTCAAGACGACGGCCTTGTACATGTTCAGTTTGGTGTACAGGTGAATACCGTGACGATTCCACACGGAGGCCTGCAGCCGGCCGAAGGCCTGACTAGCTTTGGAGATCCGTGGGGCAACCTCGTCATAGATTATCGTGTTGCGTGACAGCGTGCTTCTTAGATAAGTGAAGGTTTCCACGTTTTGAGTTGATCACCGTTGACATTGATTCGAGGAGCATTGTATTCCGCGCAGGGTGGCGGCTGGTGCATGACAACCATTTTGGCTGTACTGATTGTTAATCCAAAATCGGCGCAGCCTGCGGCGAAGAGGTCCATGCTCCTTTGCATGTCCTCCTCCGTCACGGTGTTAAGGGTGCAGTCGTCCGCGAAGAGCAAGTCATGGACTGTAGTCGTAGACACGCGCGTTGAAGCCTGCATATGCCGACTGTTGAGAAGGTGCCCGTCAGTTCTGTAGGCGATGCGAATCCCAGGCTGCTCATCATGAAAGGCGTCTATCAGCATAGCCGAGAACTTAAGACTGAAGAGGGTGGGAGCCAATACGCAGCCCTGCCTGACTCCCTTGGTCACTGCGAATGCTCCGGATACCGTCCCATTGTCAGTGACGCGCGCCGTCATCCCGTCATGAAGCTGACGCACCATGTGCGTGAACCGCTCAGGACAGCCGAATTTCTGCATTACTTTCCACAGTCAGTCGCGATTCACCGTGTCAAAGGCTTTCGTTAGATCCACGAATGTAGTGTAAAGGTGAGTTAACATCTCCTGGCACTTCTCTTGTAGATGGCGGGCGGCAAAGATCATATCAGTTGTTCCGCGGTGTCGGCGGAAGCCACATTGACTTTCCGGGAGCAGGCCCTGCTCTAGGTGACCGTTCAGACGATTGAGAAGGATATGGGCGAAGATCTTCTCGGCGATGTTGAGCAACGAGATGCTTCTATGATTATCACAGAGGTGCCAGTTCCCCTTCCGTTTGTAGTGAAGGACGACGGTCGCGTCTTTGAAGTCCTGAGGAACTTGTCCTTGGCGCCACATCTCCTGGAAGAGTGTTGTGAGTTCTGCCATCAGCCGGGGCCCACCGTGCTTGTAGACTTCCAGTGGGATTGCGTCGGATCCCAGTGCTTTACCGCTGGAAAGCTGTTGCATGGCCCGGATGGTTTCTGGTAGGGAAGGCGGCAGATCCAGGTCAAGGTTCGTGTTCACTTGAGGGAGCCAGTCAATGGTTGCATTGAAGATGGCTGATGAAAAATTAAGGACACTTCTGAAGTGCTTGGTCCAGCGCTTCAGAATTTGCGATTTCTCTGTCAGCAGTGTTGTGCCGTCAGAGCTGAGCAGCGGTGCGGACCCCTTGATACACGGGCCGTAGATGGCCTTGATGGCTTTGAAAAAGTTTTTCATTTCATGGTGGTCCACATACCCCTTGATTTCCTCAGCCTTTCGGATCATCCAGGCGTCCTGCATCTCCTGCAGCCATTGCTGTACAATGCAGCGGTATCTGAAGAAGGCTGCTTTGGTGGCGTCTGTCCGAAGGTCCATGTAGGCTTTGTGTAGTCCATTCTTCTCCGCGAGTAAGTTGCTGATGTCGGCGTCATTGTCATCAAACCAGTCCTGGTGTTTACAGCGTGCGCGTCCGAGGACTTCGAGGGCGGTGGACTGGATGACATTTCGCAGTTGGTACCATCATGTTTTCATGGTGCCGTTATTATCTGGAGCATACAGGTTCTCCAGGTTCTCGGTTATTTTGTTGCTGAAATCAAAACAGTGAGCAGGCAAATTTAACAAAAGAGTATTTAACTTACCTAGTGGCCTCTTACCTTTGGGCCTTCGACGGGTTTGCAGTCGGAGCCTCACCTGGGAGAGGACGAGGTGGTGATCTGTCCAACCATCGGCATCGCGAATCGCCTTGGTTACCAGCACATCCTGTCGATCTCGCCTCCGGACGAGAACATAGTCCATCAGATGCCAGCGCCGCGACTGAGGGTGCATCCACGTGACCTTCTACCGCGTCGGAAGACGGAAGAAGGTGTTGGTCAGCAGGAGATGGTGTTCCGCACACGTTTGCAGAAGAAGGAGGCCGTTATCTTTACAGCTACCGAGACCGTGGGGACCCAGCACTCCCTGCCAAGCAGCGTGGTCCTTCCCGACGCGGGCGTTGAAGTCGCCAAGGACAATTAACTTGTCCACCTTCGGCACAGTCACCAGCTAGGCGTGCAGGGCCTCGTAGAATTTGTCCTTCGCATCATCAGAGCTCGTCATTAGGGGAGCGTAGGCGCTGATGATGGTGGCGAACTGGTCTCCCCGAAAGGGCCGGCGGAGGCTCATCAGGCGATCATTGATACCCTGCGGCAGACAAGGCAGACGTCCCACGATGTCGTTCCGGATGGCAAAGGCAACACCAGTGTCGCATCACTCTGCCTTTGGCCGGCCGCTCCAGAAGAAGGTGTAGCCGGGACCCACCTCCTCCAGTTGACCCTGCTCGGAGAATCAGGTCTCGCTGAGAGCAGCAATGTCCACCTTGTAGCGCGCCAGTTCCCGAGAAACAAGCGCCGTCCTCAGTTCCGGCCGGGTTCTCCTAGGATTGTCTAAAAGGGACCGAACATTCCAGGCTGCTAGTGTGAGTGGACTCACCCGAGCAGCCTGGAGGGTATGGCGAGGGGGATGGAAACGGGGGTATTGTTGTTTGTTTGAGTTTTACGACCACGTATTTTTCGATCTGCGAGCCGCGGCCGGCTGCAGAAGACGTGATAACCAGCATTTGTTTAGGGCAACTTTTCGAGCCCCTTCCTCCGCGAGGAGGCAAGCTGTGCTGTCCTTAAATAGGCCTGCTCGGACAACCCAGACGGCAGCCGAACTCCACTATGGTTCACGGTTTTGTTTTAGTGGGAGAACGACCCGAGTTAGCCTGGGCCGCCTACGGGGTTGCTGTCACCTCCACCGTAGGACTTTTTGGGAGGGGGGTTGGGAAGTTCGGGAGTCAGACATACCGGGTGTGGACGCACACACAACACCGGATAACCTCACCTGGTTTAGCCCGCCGGTCGTGACGGTTGCCCGGGGTGTGGCCACTGGGAAGAACCCAACTTCGAGGAGCCACAGATGAGAGTTGGGTACCAGTTAGAGGCAGCCACAGGAGCATTCACCACCTGTGCGAGACAAATGGTGCGACCAAATGCTATCTGTGTGGTGCTACCCGTAACTAGTATCCCTACACCCCGGATAGTATTATAGACATATAAACTTTGGTGGCAAAGACCAGGGAGACTGGAAAAGCCATTTCCAGCTTATTAACTGTCATGAGCTTGCCATCCCCAACCCCAGTATTTGCGCCACCAAAAGCTCGAACCCGCGACCTGTTGATTAGAAATCCAGTGCTCTTACCGTTGAGCCAGAAATGGCAATTGCAATATCCTTGGTCGGCAATGTTTTACGGTCCAATTTCCACCATGACGACACAAGACGATAAGTTACATGCCAAACAAAGTTCCTAAAGATCTAGCATATGCATGGATGGACCTGGGAAGGTATTTTCGAAGCTAACGGCTCAGTTCGGTCATTTATCACTGGTTGGTGGATTTACCCAGTTTTCCGCACGCACCGCCAACAGTCCCAAATGGAATGTTCTGGTATCACCGGCAATTCGGGGCAGCAGCGTGACTATGTCTGCAGCCATGCTCTATGAAGTAAGCCCCCATGAACTGAATAAATGTATCCCACCCGAAAATAGAGGCAAATAATGTTATGAGCACTTACCCACTTGCTCCTCCAAGACCTAGCGCTGGCACCAAATTCCTCATGGACTCTGGTGCCGAGGTTAACGTGGTTCTCCTAACGCCAGCCACAGGCAGACAACGCAAATCCTTGAGCCTGACAGCCGCCAACAATACCAGCATCCCTACCTTTGGCCAGCGCTCCAATACACTTGACTTGGACATTCGAAGAATTTTTTAATGGGTTTTCATAATTTTCGACTATTCTATCACCCTTATAGGGGCTTATTTCCTAGATCTTTTCAAATGTTAGTCCATTTAAAGAATAACCACCTCATAAACAACCTCAAAATCATTAGTGCCCGTTGCTGGATTTAAGTGACTCCCTGCCTTAACCGCCTTAACATTACACCGATTTCTGTCCGTCCTACTCAAGCAGTTCCCCCGCCTGACTAACCACTCATTTTGCGAAATCGACATCAGAAGTACAGTCCCCCAATGGACTTTCTAAATCTTTCAGACTGTGTTATCTTTCTCCGGACCATTTGCAGATTGCCAAGGCATATTTCAAACGCACACTCGAGCTCAGCATCATTCGACAGTCCGACAGTTGCTAGATATCAACCCTTCATTTTGTTCCAAAGGAGTCGATTGGTTATATATCGACTGTGTGATGGTTAACGTCCGTTGAACGCAGTGACTATCCCTGATCAATATGCCGTTCCAAATATCCAAGACCTCACTCCCTCGGTTTATGAAATAAAATGCTATTAATAATGATAAATTTCCTTTGAGCACCCAGATGGCACAATCAAAAGATAACAACCAATTTAAACGGTAAAATAGTGACAATGTAGACAATGATAGTCAGCGTGAACGCCAGATGTACACTAGAATTTGGAAATCGTGCTGTGAATAGTATGCGAAATTTTCACGTCCGTCAGCGATTTTTCCTTTCAGATACTATGCTTTTGATAATGGTATCCACCAATTCCAAATTAAAAGTTTTTGGAAACACGGGCAGGTCAGAACGGAACAGTGAAAAAGAGCATATTCTCTTAGGTTGATCTTGCTCGGGCTTACTACCTAATCTCGATCGAGGCCAGTGGTGTGTCGAAAAAACGGTCAACACTCCCTTTGCGTTATTCGGCTTAACTCGAATGCTACTCAAACATTCCAGTGGCTCATCGATCAAGGGCGGTTAGGTTCTAACTTCGTCTAGGCCTACATTTACGAGGTACTGGTGGTTACTTCCGGTACTTCTGAACACAAGCTCCATGATATTACCGACAAAGACAAGGGAGACTGCAATGGCTATTTCTGGCTTATTAACCGTCATCAGTCATCGATACCAACCCCAGGCGCTGTGGTGCCCAAGGCTCGAACTCGCGACCTGTTGGTTAGAAGTTAAACGCTCTACCCACTGCACCACCCACTGCAGCTAATAAGCCAGAAATGGCCATTACAGCCTCCCTGGTCTTTGTTGGTAATATCCTTCTGCCTATATAATTAGCCACCCTGCAGCTGCTAGCGGGGCTCTAGTGTGAGCCCCAAGTCACAACGGGATGAGTGGGTCCTGTATCCGATCGGTGAGCGCCCCTCTGCAAGCTCCAACTTCAACAACTTTTGGAGTGACTCGATTCCCATGGCTTTATAATAAATGCCTCTTAACTTGAGTTTTAAGTTCTTTACCTAATTTTTTGGGGTCACGTCCTAGGCTCTGATCGGATAAAACCAGTCTCAGAAAGAGTTGTACACTAGAAAACATTCCAGACCCTGCCAAAATCAATCAATTACACCGCTTCTCGGGTATAGTGAAATACAATAACCGTTGTATCCCTCACGATGCCACCATCCCGCAGCCAATTGATAACCCATTGACTCACTCCAAGAAGACGCTGATGAAGACAAAAGAGGCCATCAAATCCTTCAGTTTCGTCATGGCTGCCCTGGCGAAAGTAGCTATGCTTGCACACCCCCATTCAGATGTTCATCTAACTCTCACGAGAGATGCTTCCGAAATTGCCGTTGGTGCATCACACCAGCGAAAAGCTGGTTATGTTCTACCGTCTGTGACCTTCTTCCGGAAGAAACTAAATCAAGTAGAGACTCACTATAGCAGCTTAGACTGAGAACTTGTCGCAGTCTACCTAGCCATCTGGAATTTCCGATACTTTTCCTAGGGTCACCAATTGGTCATGCTGACGGATTACAAGCCTCTCTTTTTTTGCTCTTAGGACTACTCCCTATCGATATTCACACCTCCCCAAGATTCACAATGTCGACTTCAGCCCTCAGTTTTTCGGTTGCATCTACCATGTCCATTGTAAGGAAAACTTGATTTCTGATGCTCGATCATGAATAGAGATAGACTCTGTTGCGATACACCGCATCGAAAAGAGAAGATACGTTCGCTGGACCAAGAAGTTTATTGGGCTGAAATTTCGGATTCTCCCTGGAACCCATCCTCAGTGACTGTGTCTGATGACGGTATCGAGTGAGAATCCGAAGCGTCAGGCCACTAAACTTCTTTTTCCAGCGATCGCTTTTTCTCTTTCTAGATGTCACCTGTTCGCTTCTATCAGTATACCCATTCAACTCCACGCTCATGGCTGACGCTCAACGATATGATGAAGGACTTCCCAGATTTCATTACGACGACTCCTTCCTAATTCTTCAGGGCATCCTTCTTCCCATTGGAGATGGCAGCGTCATTTGTGACCCTTCTACCGGATATGAATGTCCCTTTGTCCCAGCAACTTTAAGACAACAGGTCTTCAACTGCCTTAACCGCCTATCCCACCCTGCCAGACAGCAACCGGGATGTGCGGCATTGGAACCTATCTGCTGGTTTGCGTTGACCATCTTCATCTGTGGTCGATTGCTGTGTCTATTCCTGACATCAGTGCTGAGAGTGTAACGAAGTCTTTTTTTAGTGCATTGGCTGTCCAATTTTCGAGTTCCTGCGAATTTCATGCTTGATTGAAGATCCCAGTTCAAGTCCACGTTGGTTCACGTTGTACCACGAGCTCACTTCCTTTGAAGTTATCCACGTTATCCGACGTCATTATTCTCCTTGATAGTGAGTTCCATGGTGAAACCACTCGCTGACTGAAAGAAAGCTTTCGCGTACATTCGCTTTTTACCCTACCTGTATGGCCACGCAGGTGAGTCACGTTTTTAAACTCAAATAAATCTTCGAGTTTCAGTGAACAGGCGTGTCCGTGTATAATGCGGAATGCCATAGCAGGTCACAAATCATTTCTCTATAGGATAGGAAAACAAGTTAAGATTGATTAGTCTTTCTGCATATGACAGGGCCCTGAGAACGTCAACAAATTTTTTCGCCCGTATTTGCATCTCCTCGATGGAACCACTGTCTTTCTTCATCCAGGGCATCCATGCTGGCAGTCTGTACTCCAAACGTTGCCTAACGAAAGTACTTAAGATACACGAAAACAGTTCGGAAGGAAAGGCTAGGAAAGCACGCCTGATCCAGAGTATGATGCTCGTCACCCTTTGTACTGTTCTTTTGGAGTTTTCGGATGGCATTAAGTTAGAATCTGTTCAGATATATAGATCCTTCTGTGTATCTAGTTCTTTTAGTGGACTTCTACTCAAGCAGTACTGGTGTTTGGGGAAACATCTTCTCCCAGATTCCAGTCGTAGAACTACACATTTTGGTACATTAAACGTCAGAAAATAATTGCTGGACCAGACAGCCATTTCGTCAAGGTTTTCTAGTAGTTTCTACCCGCCATAAACATAGCTAATGGTATTCCAGGTTTTGATATAGTCTGCAAACACGATGATCCACAGTCAAGAGTATCAGTGCAATCGTTTATATACATGAGGAACAGAATATGACCTACGACTGAATCCTGTAGAACACCACTTTCTACTGGTACCCACTACGATTTAGTAGTGCTATAAATTTCCTTTTACGGTCTGCATGACAGAAAACATTTGATCCACTTAAACAAGTTACCCTGGATACCACATTGCCAAATCTTATGTTACATTCGCCGATGAGGTACGCTATCAAACGCCTTCCTGAAGTCAAAGAGAATGGTATTAACTGGACGGCCTTGGTTATGACCTTTATCCATTTTTCCTGCGAATAAATACCACCCGTAAAGCCGGCATCGGTTACACTGAAGCCACTCTTTTCTGCAGAAATTATAAACTACTGTCCAACAAGTTAATCTCCCTTTAAAATAGGCTAAAAGGTTTTGAGAATATGGGTTATGCGGACCAAATAGGTAGTGCCTTACGCAATCTTCGAGCAATGCCCTTCCATTTGGCGTTACTGGCCATTTCATTCATCCCACTCGACCCGTTCGCGTGCGAATTTAGCCTGTTCCTTCATGACACTGTTCCTCGGCCACATAAACACCTATGATGGACCATACAAATGCTACGAAGATCTGACAAGGATTATGTCATCGATAGCACTAGCAAGTCTGACACGATCAGCAAGGGTCATGTCAAACCAGCATGTATTGGTGACGGTGAACAGACCTCACTTCAGTACGGTGACCAGCAACAAACGGTAAGGTAATCACCATCCAATGCCGAAAATCCACCTCCAATTCACCTGACAAAATTTGGCCGTCGTGTTCAATGGCTCTATGGATTTTTGGCTAGAGAACATACCAACGCCCTCACTTCATTTTCGTCCGGGTGGAGTTTTCAAAGTTGCTCCGGTGTCCTCTTTGCCGCTGTCTATTTGTCAGTCCACGGTCAAGATAAACTTAGTAACCCGCAGACACACGACTGACGCACGGCCACCCTTGGTATTTGACCTGCGCTGAGTTACGACTGCACCCACAACTGGAACTACCTCATACACGTCGGCCGGCGTTGTTGGCACCTTGTGATTATGTACCCTTGAACCAACAAATCACTCGAGCAACACTCCGCTACTCACTTCCTCAGTCTTACACGGACAAGTCACAGAACACTGCTACTCACGAGCTACAAAACTAATCTTTGTTCTTTCACAAAAGCAGACAGCCGACTAACGGCAACCTGCCCCGTATATACAAAACCGCACATGAACCTGTTCCACATCGTCCATCAAAGGCATGGAAAGGCACCTCTCATGGAAATGGAAAGAGTATTCTTTTTATTTTACGAAATGTCGTCTCTATAACGGCATTCCTATGGAAACATTATAAAAAATGATTATATTTATTATAACGCCACTCTCACGCATGTAAGATTGGAACCACCACCACTTTATGTAAAAACCCAATGTGTTGTGGGAAAGGGACGGGTTGCGCGTGGTATGAGTAGACGCATTGTTAAGCTCTGCCGGCCAATTTTGCCTAATTCCCGTATGAGACGACAAGTTACCTTTGGAAATGGACTGGTACCTCTAAGATGTAAGCGTGGGTGGTATTGATTTATGAGATTGCCCCCACCTGTCCATCAACACATATTCTTCCCTATAATCAATCTGAGTTGGGTTGAAATATGCAGTATAGCAAACTACCAGTTGACGGGGTTAGTTAATCCTTTCAGGCTGAAGGGCTGCTATGCAAAGCTTCCTTCGTAATGAGGCCTCTAGGGCACGCCCACCAGGATGGAATTCAAGCAGCCACCTTCCAGTTCCCGCGAAAACATGGTTAATCGTGTGTGACACTTAGACGGACTCTAGTTGTGTCAGCAACTGCGCACCTTCCAGCTCTAGTCTTCTTGACTCTCTTCTGAGACACAGCTGAGGTGGGTAAGGGAGGAGCGTGTGTGGTATCGGCACCACAAGTCTGCTACCAATATAAAAGAGTTGATGAGCAAATCACCATCTTTTCGCGCACCATGGTGTTGGGCATACAGTGAAAATCATATTTCGCAATGGTAAAAATTTCCCGTGAACTTAGGCATTTCTATTTATAGACTCATTTCCTTACCGCAAAGGGGAATACTCAATTTCATGAAAATGATTGATTCTATTTAGTTAATTTGGGGATGAGGAATACAGACAGACTTACAGTTCAATTTTTGGTTTTAATTTTCTTTAATTTTTATTGATGGCTGAGATTGAAGCCTACCTGCCTCAATAGATTATGCCTCAATTCGCTACATTCGTCGTGCGTTTGAACTGGTGTTTGTTAGTGCGCCCCTTTCCAGTTCCATGGTCATTGGTTATCCGGTGGGTTAAGTTGCAGTTGTTTTTTCTCAAATAATTTGCACGTTGCTTCGGTTGCATAAATTTGTATGTTTTTTAGACTGCCGTCTTACCTCTTCGTTAACTGGCCTAGTTTATTTTTCGATTTGTTCATCGTTAGGCAGAAAAATTTGCCTTTACGTACCTAAGGAGGTGCAGCGCACCTACGGGTGACTGTTCTGTCAGGCTTGCATATTTGATGACGTTGAGTAAAAACAGTGCCCTCCTATGCTTTTGGAGAAAGAAGCTGGGCATTGTAACCTACGAAAAATGTTTCGAATACGAGATCTTTACCGTATACGGTAAAGGACAATCATAGTTGTATTAATTAATTAATACAACTATGATTGTCCTTTTTTGACTGACAAGTCCAAAATATACAATGACACGTAACACATTACTTAAGACGAACATCATGTCTGTGGACAGTTCCTTTGGTTAGACAAACTGCTAGATGACTGCCACTTCGATCCGAGGTCACTGAATGATTGGTTACGAGAGGTATGTAGTTTCCGAATTCGGACTGATTTTTGTTGGCACCTTGATGCGAGGTCGACCGCGAATATATAACTTAAGGCGCACCATCTCATTATGCATAACTATTACAGGCCGGCACCAACATCCGTACACAGAAATGTCGTCTTGATGTGTAAGAACGCTTAACCACTGATCATTCTCCGACTTCCCCTTCGTCATATCCTTCCTTTACGGAGTGGGGTGGGGGCTGTCTTTGTTAATCAAAAGGATTACCCTTTATAATTTCTGTGGAGACGTTGACTTCCCGAACCAGTTTACCAGAAGAGCTTTGCCCACAATTATTGAGCTGCTTAACTGTACTTTTTGCACTTTACTGCCTCACAACATTTGCATTCCCCAGTATATGGAGGCAGTCTTTCATTTAGAGCCCCGTCCAATAAAAAATCTTTACCGTCTGGGGTTCAGTTTTATCAACGACCACTTGATTCGCACATATTTATCTGGAAATAAACCATCTACGGCCCACCAATGCGAACCGATGGTCAACTCCTTTTTCAGTTACGAAATTTAAGATGTAGATCCACGGCTATTCCCAATTTACAAAAACCGATAACTACACGTTTAAACCCATTAACTGCTCACCTTGACTCCTTTTGCCAATATTAAGCTGTTACAGCATAGCATCTGACACGCGTTGACAGACTCTGGCATATTTCTGCGTTATTCCCAAGACGATCATTATTCAGCGTGTAACGGTAACACTCCTAGGCCCGTACATTTTTATTATCAATTTTTTTTGAATTAAAAAACCCCACTAGACTGTTCACAAAGCTTGTAGCGCCTGCATAGTTACTTAATTACACGATAAAATGGGGCGAAAATCAGTGATGCCTTAACGCACTTAGCTTATACACCCTAGGGATACGGTTAGCTATTTGGACAAGAAATACTCGCCTGAAAAATAACGTCTGAGGCGGGTGATTCTGTTTTTTTTTTGTGGTCAGACTGTAAAATCCGCTTCTGCACGCATTCAAACCGTAATTGCCAGAAAAGAGGTGAGACCACTGGTCCCAAGTTGCCATGCATACCCTGAACACAAGAGAAACCTTCGTATGCGTATTGGAAAGGTCCATCATCTTTTACTTTATTCGTTGTAATTCAACAGCTTCGCGTTTATAAAGCTGACCTTCAAATAATAAGCAGACAACTTGCTTGGAGCATTCTCAAAAGACTTCATTCGTCGCCCGCCCCCAAGGCGGCGCAATTTTGGATAGGCGGAAATCAACTTTCATTTGCAGACATGGTTATTCTGCGTATACATTGTTTTCACTGCGCGTTGAACCTGTCCCTTCAGCAAAATTTCATTGATCTGACACGTTTTTAAAATTTAAATATGCTACTTAGTTTTCCTTGTTTAACTTGCTCCGAAATATTTGCCTCAATTGCAACAAGCGAAGTAGAGGCACTTCTTTTTCACGATATTTTGTACGCTTGGTGGCTATCTGGAACTCGGGTGCTATGAGACATCTTGATGTTGGAGTTGAAGATCCGAATTGTTCACTGTGGCAAGTGTATTTTCATTTAGCTTTTAATAATTGCCTACTTTTGCCAGCAGATCATCGTTCTTATCAACTATGCCTCATCCCACTATCTTTTTAAACTGCGTTCACGAAACCTGCGTCTGCTCTTTTCCTCCAACATAAATGCTAGGAACAGGTAAACCAACTAATTTCTTGAAAACGACAAACCTATCATACTTAAGCCTTGGAAGCCATGTTTCTCGAGATTTTCAGCCGTATTTGGGTTTTCGGTTGACATAGAAACGCGATTCCGCCGCATTTTAATAACCTCACGCGATTTGTTATCCTTTCTAAGGCAAAATTAATAAAATACTCACACCTAACGTAAATATCATTGTAAATGTACTCCGGCTTTTAATACCCATACTTTTCCGACTGGCATAAAACAACTTGACATAATGCCATCCCGCCTAATGCTTGTGAGAACAATTTGTCCTATAATATTAGCTAGTTGCCTCAACGTTCTCATATCTTAATCTTACCTCACCCGATTAAACTTTTTTTCACCCCAGGCCACTTGGAATTTCGCTCACACGGCATCCCGCGGAATTTCAACGCCAGAGACATCGAATGCCATCGCAATACGCGTGAGGTGTCTATGAACTGCACCACACTATCTTGTTTACCAAAATATCTGGCAGTCAGGAGAATATCAACCGATCGCATTTGTACCCTCCGAACTTAGCCTAAACTATTTCCATTAAGAGTTTATCTGGGCCACTTCTCCGACATTTTGCTAATGCAGGCGCAGTCAGCTATCCCAATTGATCTTGCTTTTCGAATATATCGTAATGCACGAGATAGGACCCTGTTTCAAAGAGTTTTCCATCTAACATCACTTTGTCTAAATGCGTTCATTATTAAATCTGCTCTTCTTCGACACAACTTCAAAATAATTAATCAAAACACACTACTGGATCTGGTGCGTGACAGACCAGCTTTCCAACCTCTTATAACGGTGTCCAATCACCACTGCTGTCTAGACGATTTTCTTTTGACAGCTGGTATTCTACCAATGAGCCTTATTCTTGACGGTATATACTTATTCCCTTTTTCATTCAAAGCCCTTCAGTAGATAAAATAAGATGGACTCTCGCTGCAGTGGACATATGTTTTATTAACATACTATACAAAACGTTCTTTGCGTCCGGGAAGGGTATACCTGTGTGGAGGCGAACTCGCGACTTAACGACTGGCCATATTTTGAATACAGGACTCGGTGTGGACCAGCCAAGTATAGATTTCAGTCTCGATCTTCTGAACTCTGGGCGCTGGTTGCATATGTTCCCCCAAGTGCGTGAAATCGATTTTAATAATTTTCTTCTACCTGAAAACCACATTTCTATTTACAAAACATGTTAGGTCAGCTAACTACTGGGTGCTCCGAACTTCGTAGTATGCACACTTCGTCCAAAGATACGGTACTGCTCCACCCCCAATAGAAGTAAAGAGACGAAGAACATGAAAAAATCACGATTTTGTTCTAGTCATCGTGTCTCATTGTTCGCAAATACTCCACTCCTTACCGCTGAGCTCCCAATTAGAACGATTTAGTCGAGGTGGGGTCTATTCAGTAATTAAGTTTTTCGAACCTATATCAAGACTGCACCATTTTGCCACCTAGTGTTAACACAACAACAGTCCTAAAACAAGTTTCCGCCCAAACAAACGATAGATCTGTTTGTATAGCATAACCGAAGTTTCCGACAGGGCCGAGGTCTGGAATTTCAACAAACTGGCTCTTGATGAGCAGGAGTTAATACTCGGGAATAGTTTTACTCGGTAAGTACGTGAGGGTTTAACGATCTGCTATAGTAAGAAGATTTTTAAGAAGCACCCCTGGTCTACAAGCCCAAGCAACTACCTTCAGAAGGCTGGATCTAAGTAAGTTGAAACCAATAAAATACTAATCTGGGACCATGTACTAGCTGGGTAATCCTAACTGCTTGGTACCATTCTGCTGCTTTATAGTTTTCAGTTTTTGCGTTGTCTATCGGTATTAAGTCGTTCGATTTCAGATTATGAACTCAACCTACTCGTTTCTCTGTGTCAATTTAGGTTGTCAGCATTTTAGGTTCATTTAAGTTTAAATGAACAGTTTACAGCTCCGGTCTCTTTCATTAAGGGTCGCGTTGTGTTGCCAGAAGAACGTGAACGAGAGGCTGAATTTCGTCTCCGCTGGGGTATCGGCCGTCTTATTGCAGAGTCAAAAGTGGCAAGTTTTTCACGCTATATGAATAATTTGTAAACTGCGTCTTTCATTGGACATCTTTTGTAATAGTAGTGTTTGCAAAAAGCAAATCCTCTTTCCAAAAATACCTGCCTGACAACGGCGTCAGACAGTTGTACCCTTGTGCGGACCTCTGGAAACTGTCGACAATATTCCTGTCGCAACCAGGATAATAAAAGTTCGTACGTCTGACAACAACAGTATTTACTCCAAAAAAGATGAAGTCATAACCCACCCTACCCTTTGATTGCCACGCCTTTCTTGGCATAATGATAGGTAAACCTGGATAGAAAAACATAATCCTCCGACTGGAACTAGATGCCACATTCTGCTGCGCTTGAGATGACTGTCAGAGATCCTGATGTATGCCATCAGATTCACAGTCTAAACTAGGGTTAGGAGTATATTTATTATTAATGCCGAGATTCGTCGTCCGTTAGACGTCTTTCTTATCTGAATTTCAGTAAATTCCACAGATAGCACCAAGTTTAGGCGATTTTCCAAGGAAGTAAAAATATATGCAAGTTAAGCTTTTCACTCTTGATCTGACAAAGATCTTGTTTTCACCCTTTATATCCTTAATCTGTGTCCTTTCTTGTTGAGCTCACACCTGCTTCCTATTCCAGCTTGCTTATTCAAAGTCATTTACTGAAAAAATTGGTTTATATGCAGTATTTTTAATTGGACATAAATGACACTGCATGTTCGGGTAACTTTCCTGGATTTTTTTCATGGGCCTTTAAAGTCAATATTATAACTGCTGAAAAGCCAGGTTGACTAGGAGACCACAACATCCCCAAATGCCGACTGGACCGCAATATCTGCGTCTCAACTCAGACTGCATGTCCTATGTTTTCACCCGAGTCTGTTGCTGATCGAACAACTACATTATCGGCTCGCGTGATTTCGACTGAGTTGGGAATTCCTTTGACCCACTTGTGAAAAACTCGGCGGCCTCGGTGCGATTCGAACCCACGCCAGCAAGGGGAAGGCTTTAGTACAGCCAACTGAGCTACGAGGCCCCACCGGGAGCCGTTAGTTTAATCACAATTGGGTGAAGTTACCAGCCCAGCCTACTGCAACATATGGAATCCACTAATTCTGATACAGCAAGCTGACTGCCCAATCAGGCTTTCCTAAGCAATCAATCTAGAATGCACCAGATGACTACCAGGCACAATTAATTAGTAGAGGATTTTGGCAGATTTGAATAATTCCTTTGACACACTTGTGAAAAACTCTAAGGAATTATTCAAATCTGCCAAAATCCTCTACTAATTAATTGTGCCTGGTAGTCATCTGGTGGATTCTAGATTGATTGCTTAGGAAATCCTGCTTTGGCAGTCAGATTACTGTATCAGAATTGGTGGATTCCATACATTGCAGTAGGCTGGGTGGGTAACTTGATCCAAGTGTGATTAAACTCACGGCTCCCGGTGGGGGCCTCGTAGCTCATTTGGCTAGAGCATTGGCTGTAATAAAGCCTTCCTCTTGCTGTCGTGGGTTCGAATCCCACTGAGGCCACCGGTTTTTTTCCCAAGTGGGTCAAAGGAACTATTCAAATTGACCAAAATCCTCTACTGAGTTGGGAATATTTAATCGCACTGGGGTAATGTGCATCAACTCCACAACAAACAGAAAATACTTTTTCGGGTACTGAACTCAGGACAGCTTAGTCCATGCCACTCGCATACACCTGAAAATTAATTATCCATCGCGAGAAGTAGTAACATGTTTCTTCGCGTGGAATAATCCAACCTCGCAGAAGGAGCTTAAGCCCCAAGAACTAATTGTAGACCTAGGAACCTGGAGTATGTTTTGAAACACACCGAGTATGCTTAAGAACGGGATTTTTCGTCAAGGAAACTATGGTGAGGTGTAATTGAGCATTCTTGCGACTAACAACCTAATTTCCTCTCTCGCATGACAAAGTAATGTCCGAACTGAATTTGACGTATTAGTCTGCATTTCTTCGCTTCGGATTAAGGACCCCATCATCTTGCCGGTCTGGCACTGCAATTTTGACAGTCTCAACCCACCAACTCCTCCATACTTCGTGAACACAGTCTCTCGGATTCTGGGGACCCCACAGTGCTTGACTGTCACTGTTGGACAACCATTTCAACTTGGCTGGTTGAAAAATAAGCTGCAAAGATCCCTCACTGGACGAACCGATTCCAGGCAGCAGCTCCATGCTGGTCTTACAGCAGCTGTACAGAATGCTCTTTACAAACTCAAAATCTTCGCTGAAGCCGAGCATGAAAAACACAAAGCCCACATCAAACAGCGTTAATTTCTCCGGTCTGTCATAAATTTTATTTTATTTTAGGGACAGAAGATATTATGTGATGTTGCCTTGTCAGCAGTACATCCGCAACGCGCGAATATTCCATTAAAATGCTAGGATTTTTATGTAAATTTTACCTGTGGTTTATTGTGTGTAGGTTATTACCATGTATTTGAAACGAAATGTACAACTTATTAGTCTTTGAGTTCATATAAGTTTTATTTTATTTCTTCAGCGGTATTCTGATCTACAAGAAACAAAAAGAACCCAAGGATGACCCTGTCATGTCTTACTGTCTCAAGCAAGGTCTTTCGTTTTATTATTGAACTTTCAGTCAATATTCAGCTTAGTCAGCTATAGATAAAAGGGGAAGCTTGAAGTTGCGTAACTGTGTCGAATTTCTTCAATCAATGCTATCCATTTTTAAACTTTCTGACTAAACAATGGGGTACGGATAACTGCTTCGAGATACACGACCATAGATATTATAATATTAGAAGAGATCAACTTCTTTGGGAAAATAAAAACTTGAATGCGTAAATTTTTGAAACTGGTGCCGCAGCTCCTCGTCAGACTTTGGGATGTGTATAAGAACAATTGACTAATTAACCACGTATAGCAAAAGATTCTACGTTTTGGGCGATGTTTACGCCAATACGCGTTAAAGGCAGTTTGTCATCCCGTCATGATTGGTCGTGCGCATTTGAATTTGGCCTTGAGGATTTTGTGTGTGGCATCTAAATTGATATGCCGATTTATGCATGCCTCGTCTGAGTGCATTGCTTCCAGGAATTCGCGGCCTTTTCTCGTTGGCCAAGTGCCCACAATCTGAGTGTTCTCCCATGCGAATTTATACCTAGTGTGTGCAGGGTAACCTGGGATAGATGGTCTCGTCTTCTGACCGCTAACTGATGTTCGTGTGTGCGGGTTGAGACGGATTTCCCAGTTTGCCCACAATAAACGGCATCACAACTGAAACATGTGATTTTATAGACCAAACCTTTTCTATCAAGATAGCCAACCCTGTCCTTAGGGTGTATAAGCTGTGAGCGTAAGGTAGATGCGGAGTGGTGTGCTACTTGTATCTGGTGTTTTCTCAGTTGTCTTTCGATAAGTTAGGATATATTTTTCATTGGGTTTGGTGCTTGAGTGGCCGTGTCATTTGCAATACCTTTCTGTTTGATTTCTTGTCGCTTCAGATATTGATGCAGAAAGTCACGTGGGTAGCCATTTTTAGTGAATAACTTAAGGTATTTTATTTCTGCCTGATAAGTTTCTTCATCAGAGCAGTATGTTTTTGGCTTGATTTAGGAGATTGTAGACAGAACTCCTTTTGTGAAAGACGGGGTGGTTACTCTCAAAGTGTAGGATGACCTCAGAATGTTTATTTGTGATAAACTGACGTATGGAGTGATCCATCAGTTTTTCATTGTACGCGGACATCCAGAAATAAGAATTATCCATCAGCCTCTGCTTCGAACGGGAATTCAATTCCTGGAAATGTAGATTTAAGATTATTGTGGAGATTTAAATGTTTTCTCTTGATGACATGTGGGTAATCTACGTAGTGCATAAATTAGAATCGATAGCTCTTTTTGCAATTAAGACAAAATTATGGCTACGCTACGTAGATAACACACTTGTCAGCATCAAGAGAAAACACTTAAACCTCCACAATAATCTGAAATCTACATTTCCAGGAATTGAATTCACTTTCGAAACGGAGGCTGATGGACAACTCCCATTTCTGGATGTCCGCGTAAAACGAAAAAGTTATGATCACTCCATTCGTTATTTTATCGAAAATAAACATTCTGAGGTCATCCTACACTTTGAGAGTAACCACCCCGTCTCTCACAAAAGGCGTTCTGTCTACAATCTCCTCAATCGAGTCAAAAACACACTGCTCTGATGAAGAAAGTTATCAGGCAGAAATAAAATGCCTATTTAAGTTATTCACTAAAATGGCTACCCACGTGACTTCCTGCATCAATGTCTGAAGCGACAAGAAGTCAAACAGAAAGGTATTGCAAACGACACGGCCACGCAAGCACCAAAACCAATGACCTGACGAAATCTCCCATACGTGAAAAATGTATCCTAACTTGTCGAAAGACAACTGAGACAACACCAGATACAAGTAGCACACCACCCCGCATCCACCTTACGCTCGCAGCTTATACACCCTAAGGACAGGGTTGGCTATCTTGATAGAAAAGGTGTGGTCTACAAAATCCCATGTTCCAGTTGTGATGCCGTTTATTGTGGGCAAACTGGGAAATCCGTCTCAACCTGCACACACGGACATCAGTTAGCGGTCAGAAGACGAGACTACCTATCCCAGGTTGCCCTGCAACATTGGACACTAGGCATAAATTCGCATGGGACAACCCTCGGATTGTGGGCACTTGGCCAACGAGAAAAAGCCGTGAATTCCTGGAAGAAATGCACTCAGACGAGGTATACATAAATCGGCATATCAATTTAGATGCCACATACAAAATCCTCAAGGCCAAATTCAAATGCGCATGACCAATCATGACGAGATGACAAACTGCCTTTAACGCGTATTGGCGCAAATATCGCCCAAACCGTAGAATCTTCTGCTATACGTGGTTAATTGGCAGTTCGACCGTCGATTTCGACGATGTCCACCGTATGCTCCATGGAAGGGTGGAGCAGGGACGGTGACTTGCGCGTGAATTAGTTTTAAGTGATAGTAGCCTTGCGCTGCAGCTACCGCACTCTCTCCTACTCCCCCACCTGAGCCCGGTGTCAAGACAGAGTCAAGAAGACCGGAGATGGAAGAGGGCGCAGGTGGCTGGCGCGGCCGGAGCCGCCCTGGGCGTGCCACCACACCTGGCTCAGATCCCACGGAGTGGGACTGCCATAAAGGCCACATTAAGAAGGAGCCATTGCGACCTGACTCTCAGTCCGCCAGTCAGTAACTCCACACAAAACACACATTGGGCTGACCACGTGGTCCGAGTTATCCCGTCAGTTGGCAACCTTCCAAGCCACGGCTGTTAGCGCACCGTGATAGTTTCAAGCGCGTCAGATTGTTTATAGTGATGAAAATACGCTGAGCTCTCGACCTCACTCTCTCCCCCACCCACACATTCAGACCACTGTCCGAGCCGGTCAGTTGTCTGATGCAGAAGCGGGCGCAGCTGCTGGTGACCTCGTCTACGTGTACTACGTACACGACCTGGCCCCCCAAACACAAGCATCAGGATTTCACACAACAGGGGGTTGAACGGCTTACATCTCACATGTGTGAGATAGCCAGAGGTCACGTTAAGAAGGAGCCATCGCAGCCTGACTCAGACCACCAGTCAGCCACTCCACACAACACACATTGGACTAACTGCGAGGTCTGAGTGTAATTGTCAGTTGGCAACCTTCCAACCGCGGCACTCAACGTTACCGCACTCTCTTCTCCTCCCCAACCTGAGCCCGGTCTCATGACACAGTCAAGAAGACCGGAGATGGGAGAGGGCACAGGTGTCTGGCGCGGCCGGAGCCGCCCCTGGGCGTGCCACCACACCTGGCTCGGATCCCACAGAGTGGGGGTGCCATAAAGACCACATTAAGAAGGAGCCATTGCAGCCTGACTCTCAGTCCGCCAGTTAGCCACTCCACACAAATACACATTGGGCTGACCACGCGGTCCGAGTTATCCCGTCAGTTGGCAACATTCCAAGCCACGGCTTTTAGCGCACCGTGATAGTTTCAAGCGCGTCAGATTGTTTATAGTGAGGAAAATACGCTGAGCTCTTGACCTCACTCTCTCCCCCACCCCCACAGTCAGACTACTGTCCGAGCCGGTCAGTTGCCTGATGTGGGTGTGGGCGCATTGGCTGACGGATCGGCGTACCCGTCTTCGCGCGCCACAGCACGACCTGGCCCCCATAACGCACACACCAGGATTCACAAACTCAGGGGATATGGAGCAGCCATCGCCGTCTGACTCCCAGTCCACTGGTCAGCCACTCGACACACACAGCACATACACTGAACCGACGGCGTGGTCTGGTGGAAGCGTCAGATTGGCAGACTTCCCAGCCACGGTTTCTTGGAAACCATGATATACTCTGGTAAACGGTGATTGTGAGGGTGTTGTCGATTTATTGGTGTAGGTAGTGTGCGCTGATGTAGCTTAGCTTCGGTCGTTTACCGGAGGTTGTCGTGGAGGTGCATGTGTCCTAATAGGCCCATGCGGTGTGTAAATGTGCGGGAGCAGTGAGGGCAGTGAAGGCGGGCGCGTCGACTGTATGTCGGAGCCCCAGGCACTGGTTCACTAGCCTCCGTGCGATGGATTCGCAGGTGACCGACCAGGCCGATGCGTGAGTTGAAGGTGCGGGCGCAGTGTGGGCAGGAGAAATCAGTAGAGGCTGGGGTGATGTCATTCATGGTAGTGGGGGTGTCAGGGGCGCTAAGAATGGCAGGAGCGGAGGGTGTGCATGGTGTATCGGTGTTGTCGGCATTGTGGTGTATTCCGCTGTCATGGATGCGCATGTGACCGAATAGGCCCATGCGATGAGTGAATGCGCGAGGACAGTGAGGGCAGTGGAGGCGACGATCTCTGCTGTGTGATGGTGCTCCAGGCACTGGCTCACCGGTCTCTGTACGATGTATTCGCAAGTGACCGACCAGGCCGATGCGTGAGGTGAATGTGCGGTCGCATTGAGTACAGCTTAGGAGAGATTCCCCATCGCTGATGGTGGTGGTGGTGGTAGTGAAGGCGAAGGCGGTGGTGGTTGCGTTGGTGGGGGTAACAGGCGATGATTAGATCGATGTGGTCTCTATGATGGTGGGAGTAATGGAATTGATGCCAGGAGTGAGGATGGGGGGAGTCAGAAGGAGGGTTGGCAGAATTTGACGTATAAATTGGAATTGTCGGATTGTAGGCGCATTGCGTCCGAAGATGTCCAAACAGGCCGATTCGCGCGCGGATGATGCGTTGACAGTGCAGGCATGTTGGCAGGACCTGGGCATTGGTGGTGTTGGTCCGGGGCGCTGATGACTTTCGTGCCGCTCTTTTGGTCTTGGCGGCGGCGATCCGGTTGGCATCATAGATTGCTGAACCAGTCTTCACTGATCTTCTCCATGCCGGTCTATCCTGGGCGATGTCCTCCCAGGTCGCCGAGTTGATTTGCAGTTGCTTCAGCGATTTCTTCAAAGTGTCCTTGTAGCGTCGGTTTTGACCTCCCTGTTGGTGAGCACCCGTAGCGACATCTCCGTAGAAAAGTCCTTTGGGTAGTCGCTCGTCGTCCATTCTTACCAGGTGGCCGCTCCATCGCAGTTGCACTTGCCTCAGCATGGCATGGATGCTGAGGATTCCGGTCCGCTCCAGGACTTCCGTGTTCGGGATCCTGTCTTGCCATCTCAGCTTCAGTATTCTGCGGAGGCAGCTGAGATGAAAGTGATTCAGCTTCCTGGCTTGGTTCGAGTAGACGGTCCAGGTTTCCGCTCCGTAAAGGAGTGTGGTCAAGACGACGGCCTTGTACATCTTCAGTTTGGTGTTCAGGTGAATACCGTGGTGATTCAACACGGAGGCCTGCAGCCGGCCGAAGGCCTGACTAGCTTTGGAGATCCGTTGGGCAACCTCGTCATCGATTCTCGTGTTGTGCGACATCGTGCTTCCTAGATAAGCGAAGGTTTCCACGTTTTTGAGTTGAGCACCGTTGAAATTGATTCGAGGAGCATTGTATTCCGTGCTGGGTGGCGGCTGGTGCATGACAACCATTTTGGCTGTACTGATTGTTAATCCGAAATCGGCGCAGCCTTCGGCGAAGAGGTCCATGCTCCTTTGCGTGTCCTCCTCCGTCACGGTGTTAAGGGCGCAGTCGTCCGCGAAGAGCAAGTCATGGACTGTAGTCGTTGACACGCGCGTTGGAGCCTGCATACGCCGACTGTTGAGAAGGTGCCCGTCAGTTCTGTAGGCGATGCGGATACCAGGCTGTTCATCACGGTAGGCGTCCGTCAGCATAGCCGAGAACATGAGACTGAAGAGGGTGGGGGCCAATACGCAGCCCTGCCTGACTCCCTTGGTCACTGCGAATGCTCCGGATACCGTCCCATTGTCAGTGACGCGCGCCGTCATCCCGTCATGAAGCTGACGCACCATGTGCGTGAACCACTCAGGACAGCCGAATTTCTGCATGACTTTCCACAGTCCATCACGATTCACCGTGTCAAAGGCTTTCGTTAGATCCACGAAGGTAGTGTATAGGTGAGTTCGCATCTCCTGACACTTCTCTTGTAGCTGGCGGGCGGCAAAGATCATATCAGTTGTTCCGCGGTGTCGGCGGAAGCCACATTGGCTTTCTGGGAGCAGGCCCTGCTCTAGGTGACCGTTAAGACGATTTAGAAGGATACGGGTGAAGATCTTCCCGGCGATGTTGAGCAACGAGATGCCTCTGTGATTATCACAGAGTTGCTGGTTCCCCTTCCGTTTGTAGAGATGGGCGATGGTCGCGTCTTTGAAATCCTGAGGAACTTGTCCTTGGCGCCACATCTCCTGGAAGAGTGTTGTGAGTTCTGCCATCAGCCAGGGCCCACCGTGCTTGTAGACTTCCGGTGGGATTGCGTCGGATCCCGGTGCTTTACCGCTGGAAATCTGCTGCACGGCCCGGATGGTTTCTGGTAGGGAAGGCGGCAGATCCAGGTCATTGTTCGTGTCCACTTGAGGGAGCCGGTCAATGGCAGCATCGGAGATGGCTGATGAGCAATTAAGGACACTTCTGAAGTGCTCGGCCCAGCGCTTCAGAATTTGCGATTTCTCTGTCAGCAGTGTTGTGCCGTCAGAGCTGAGCAGCGGTGCGGACCCCTTGATACACGGGCCGAAGACGGCCTTGATGGCTTTGAAAAAGTTTTTCATTTCATTGCGGTTCGCATACCCCTGGATTTCCTCAGCCTTTCGGATCATCCAGGCATCCTGCATCTCCCGCAGCCGTTGTTGTACAAGGCGCTGGCATCTGAAAAAGGCTGCTTTGGTGGCGTCAGTCCGAAGGTCCATGTAGGCTTTGTGCAGTCTATTCTTCTCCGCGAGTAAGTTGCTGATGTCGGCGTCATTGTCGTCAAACCAGTCCTGGTGTCGACGGTGTGCGCGTCCGAGTACATCGAGGGCGGTGGACTGGATGACATTTCGCAGTTGACACCATCGTGTCTCCACGGTAGCGTTATCATCTGGAGCATGCAGGTCCTCCAGTTTCTCGGTTATTTGGTTGCTGAAATCAAAACAGTGAGCAGGCAAATTTAATAAAAGAGTATTTAACTTGCATTGCGGCCTCTTACCTTGGGGCTTTCGTCGGGTTTGCAGTTGGAGCCTCATCTGAGAGATGACGAGGCGGTGATCTGTCCAACCATCGGCATCGCGGATCGCCTTGGTTACCAGCACGTCCTGTCGATCTCGCCTCCGGACGAGAACATAGTCCAGCAGATGCCAGCGCCGCGACCGAGGGTGCATCCACGTGGCCTTCTCCCGCGTCGGAAGGCGGAAGAAGGTGTTGGACAGCAGGAGACGGTGTTCCGCACACGTGCGCAGAAGAAGGAGGCCGTTATCGTTGCAGCTACCGAGACCGTGGGGACCCAGCACTCCCCTGCCAGGCAGCGTGGTCCGTCCCGACGCGCGCATTGAAGTCACCAAGGACAATTAACTTGTCCTCTTTCGGCACAGTCGCCAGCAAGGCGTGCAGGTCCTCGTAGAATTTGTCCTTCGCCGCATCAGAGCTCGTCATTGGGGGAGCGTAGGCGCTGATGATGGTGGCGAACTGGTCTCCCCGAAGAGGCAGGCGGAGGCTCATCAGGCGATCATTGATACCCTGCGGCAGACAGGGCAGACTTCCCACGATGTCGTTACGGATGGCAAAGGCAACACCAGCGTCCCGTCGCTCTGCCTTTGGCCGGCCGCTCCAGAAGAAAGTTTAGCCGGCCCCCACCTCCTCCAGCTGACCCAGCTCAGAGAATCGGGTCTCGCTGAGAGCAGCAATGTCCACCTTGTAGCGCGCCAGTTCCCGAGCAACTAGCGCCGTCCTCAGTTCCGGCCGGGTTCTCCTAGGATTGTCTAAAAGGGACCGAACATTCCAGGCTGCTAGTGTGAGTGGACTCACCCGAGCAGCCTGGAGAGTATGGCGAGGGGGATGGAAACGGGGGTATTGTTGTTTGTTTGAGTTTTACGACCGCGTAGTTTGCGATGTGCGAGCCGCGGCCGGCTGCAGAAGACGCGAGACCCAGCATTTTTTTAGGGCACATTTTCTAGCCCCTTCCTCCGCGAGGAGGCAAGCAGTACTATCCCTAAATAGGGCTGCTCGGACATCCCAGACGGCTGCCGAACTCCACTATGGGTCATGGATTTGTTTTAGTGGGAGAACGACCCGAGTTAGTCTGGGCCGCCTACGGGGTTGCTGTCGCCCCCCACCGTAGGACTTTTTTGAGAGGGGGAGGTGGGAAGTTCGGGAGTCAGACATACCGAGTGTGGAGGCACACACAACACCGGAGACCCTCACCTGGTTTAGCCCGCCGGTCGTGACGGTCGCCCGGGGTGTGGCCGCTGGGAAGAACCCAACTTCGAGGAGCCACAGGTGAGAGTTGGGTACCAGTTAGAGGCGGCCACAGGAGCATTCACCACCTGTACGAGACAAATGGAGCGACCAAATGCAAGCTGTGTGGTGCTGCCCCTAACTAGTACCCCTACACCCCACGTGGTTAATTAGTTAATTGTTCATATACACATCCCACAGTCTGACGACGACCTGGGCCAGCAGTTTCGAAAATTTATACATTAAAGTTTGCATTTTTTTTCTTATTATATATCTTGGGGTGCTCGTATTTCAATGCACATCCTATGTATTGAAATATCGGTATACCAATAAATTTAATTAAATTAAGTTGCAGTTCTTTGAGAACAAAATAACTTTATTTTGTAAATTTTCGATGTTTGTACCCCAGTTCGTCCTCAGACAAATAAGAGTTGTACACAAAACAGTCAACCTTAAACAATGCCTAAAACAAAATTATATGGTTTGCTAAAATTTTAGCCAATAGGCGTCCAGTGCTTTGATTTATCCGGTCGATAGTGGCTCCGTTAGCTTCCACTTGGCCTTTAGAAATGTGTAATTTGGCATCCAAATCGATATGCCTGTTAATGCGTGACTCGTCTGAGTGCATTGCCTCCAAGAATTCGCGGCCGTTTCTTGTTGGACAGGCGCCAACGATGTAGGTATTCTCCCGTGTAAATAGGTATCCTGTGTCAAGTGTGTTCATGGCTACCTGGGATAAGGGGTCTCGTCTCCTCACCGCTAACTGCTGTTCATGTAAACGGGTGGATAGAGATTTCCCGGTGTGACTATAATAGACTGCATCACAACTGGTACATGGTATTTTGTAGACGACTTCTTTTCTGTTGAAATAGCCAACCCTGTCCCTAGGGTGTACAGTAGCTGTCCTAGCTGATGAAATCTTATGGATTTAATCGGCTACAACCCGCTATGCGAAATCAGTGCATGCTGCGTCCCCAAAGTTTTACATCAATAAGGAATCGATCGTTTCAAAAAATTAGGCTTATTGTGGTTACCAAACTAGTATCAAATTGTCTAGAGATTCTATTTTTTTCAGAAAAGGCACAAATTATGAACGGGTTAAAAACCAATCTGGTTGAGTAAACTGGAGTTTTAAATGTATAGGAAGCTTGTCCATGCAAGTAAACGAGTGAATAAGGCAACAAAAGCAGAATTACTTTCGAAAATAATATTTTTCAGTGTTTCGCACAAACATACTCCCCTAGATTATGCGCAACATAAACTATGGCCGTCATCAAGCAGCCCGAAATGCGAGTGTATATATCAACACCGTTTCACGAGAATTGACAGTTTTTCTTCCGTTTATACATAGTCTTAAATGTGTTTTACCAAGGCAAACAGCTTTTCGCTTGATTGCGCCGATAGGGACGTCACAAGAATACAATATTTCATAAGCTCACATGTTCACAGACCAGTCACTAACTAATAAATTAAAATAGAATCGTCGTGTACAATCGTAAACGTACCATTTTGTGTATATAAAGATTAATATTTTTTTAAAAAATTTTTTCATAACTGGTTCGGGTTTTCTATTTCGATGAGCTTCAGATCGCCTATGAAAATGGGGTGAATTCTTAACGATTTTCAGTGTCTTCAGTCAACTGCCCACAAATGTAGATTCCGTTCGATGTGTTTAGTAAAACCTTCAAAAAAAGATATTTCTTAAAAGCATTTACCGAAGTAGTGACTTTTTTGGACATTCTGTTTAATGCAGATGGCCGTCTGGGTCATGTTTGTAGACTCACTCAAACATGAAAACTCGCTGCCGATAAAAATGAACGTCCACAAAAACAGCCGGGAAAATATATGCCTATAATTCGTTAAAAAACTTTCTATAATAAGTTACCTTTTTAAAAAGCGCTTTTATTAGATGTTTCGCTGTGGAATGTCTGCGTATTAACGTTTTTACAAGGTGAATTCAAGGAAAAACTGAGAACGTTTGACCGGTTTTTCGACTTCACTGAAAAGTAGGGATACAATTTCTGCTGAAAAATAAAGAACTAACTTCTCTCTATCTATTGGAGCGTTTTTCGATATATTTGCTTACTTCTGGGTGTAGTTCTAAGATTTCAAACGCACAATGGTGGCCAAATATATACCAAGATTTTGCGATAAAATTTCAATCTTCTGTCCCTTTCGTTTAAAGTTTCCTTATTAATTTATAGTCAACTGCAGACCAAAATTGTCTTGACAAGCTTCGCGTACGCCGTGACAACGAAAATTGGTGGCGCGTTTAAGGTCCTAATTATCGGTGTTGTAAAGCAAAGTACATTCACAGAAGTTAATTACAGCGTTTTTGGTACAAAACGTCATAAATTTGCAAAATTGAATTTTTTAGACTTAATCTGCCCTTGTTTTTCCAAAGATAACGTGATCTCTCAAACTTACATTCACCTAATTTTCGTGAAAAAAAAACAAAATGTTCTATCCTTCGAAGGGATATATTTCAATTTTTCCGGCTTATATTAATTTTAATTCATAGCACTACGCACAAAACCCACATGATGTGGTCCGTAGCTTTTAATAGCGTAGGAAAATTTATGAATAGCAAGAAACGTTGGATTTAACCCCATGTAGCCCCGTTTTCCCATCAATAAACCGATCAGAAATGAACTCTTGATTACTAAACAGCTTTCTGGAAATCGATGCAAAACATCAAACCGAAATAAAACTTTAAAATGCGTGCCCTGCCACTACCACAAATTCTGATATAGACATTTCATGAGTAAGACATTCTACTGTACTAGCTGGGTGCGCAAAGTTGTTGTAGGTTTGTGCGCTATTTGTATATGCTGCTTCTTAAGCTGTCTTTCGACGAGCTCAGATATATTCTGTACATACGGGAGGGTTCGCTAGTTTGTTGCTTGTGACGCCTGAGAGGTCGTAGCTCTGGACATACCTTTTTCTTTGAAGCCTTGTCGTCGCAAGCATCGACGGACTAAGTCAGTAGGATATCCATTTTTGGAAAATAGTTTGAAAAGGTATTTCATTTGTGTTCGATATGTTTCTTCATCGGAATAGTGAGTTTTTGCTCGACTTAGCAAGTTTTTAACAGAGCTGCGTTTGTGAGACGTGGGGTGGTTACTCCCAAAGTGTAAGATGACCTCGGAGTATGTATCTTTATAATAGACTTAGGTATGTAGTGTTCCGTCTGTCTTCCTATGTACGAGGACATCTACGAACGGGAGTCGTTCATCAGCTTCTGTTTTAAAGGTGAATTGAATTCCTGGGAATGTGGATTTCAGGTTTTTGTGGAGTGGTTCAAGCTGGTCTCTTTTGACGCTCACGAATGTATCGTCTGCGTAGCGTAGCCGCAGTCTCGGGTTAAATCTGGAGAAAACTGTAGCCTCTAGTTTCTTCATCACAGCCTCCTCCAAATAACCGGATATTGGCAACCCCATAGAGGTGCCTTATAGTTGTCGATAATATTTTTTCGGCAAAGTTAAAGTTTGTTTCTAGGCAAATATCGAGCAGTTCAAGGGGGACGTCCGCAGGTACATCGGTAGCGTAGGTCTGTAGGATTTCTGTAGTACAGCTTTTCGCTAAGTCCAGGGGGGTAAACGTAAATAGAGAAATAACGTCGAATGATACCATTATTACACCATTTGGAATTTGAAAGTCTTTTATCTTCTCCAGAAACTGTACCGCGTCTTGGATAGAGTGTTTACAGTTCTTTGTAAGCGGGTTGATTTGGTGAAATACCTTCTTGAAAATCTTATAGTTTGGTGCATCGATTAAAGAGACTATCGGTCGCAGTGGAATGCCAATTTTGTGAACTTTAGGAAGTTCGTATATTTTGGCAATCGTAGGTTCATCCTGGTTCAAGGATTAAGCCAGAACTCCAGAATTTAATTTTCTTCCTTTGAGGCGTTTCAATACCTCCATATTTGAGTTTTGTGACTTTGTGAGGTCGGCAGTTAGGGCATGTGAGTCGAGTCATCTGCTAAACTTGATATCCTCTTATCTATTTGTCTTGTTTACAATATCTGTGGAACCTCCTTTGTCGGCAGGAAAAATTATAATATCTTCATGTTTCCTAAGTGAATTTAATGCTTTCGTTTCGTCACAAGATACTGTTGAGTACGTACTACGGTTCTTTAAAGTTTGTATTGTATTGCTTCCAATTGTGAGTCGTTCGTCCTCTGTCAGCTCAGCTGAAGATATAATGGATTTAAAACTGTCCAGGAAATCCAAGTAATTGCAATCCGATGGATTGTATTTCATTCCTTTGCACTGTACTTTTTCTTTTGTGGTTAGAGCTCTCGAAGACAGGTTTACAATCTTTTTTGGTAAAATCGGATTATCACAGGTTTTATCCGAAATTTCCATCCACTTTTTGTCCAAAGTGCTCTTATTTTTCAGTCGTTCTAGCATTGTGATATACTTAACTGTCTCCAGTAAGGTTTCAAATACATTTGCAGGAAGTCTATCCTTGCAAATTTTCATGTGTCCTTCGTTAAGTTCCTGGAATTTTCGAAACCTGTTGTGGGCGCCAGATATGAGGAGCCCAAGTATCTGCTGGCCATACCGGTTGGCAACTTGATGGCCTTGAGTAAATTTTATTGCAGATTTCACTCCCTCCCTCCCGTATGTAAAGCATGTATCTGAGCTCGTTGAAAGACAGCTCAAGAACCCCCATATGCAAATAGCGCACAAACTTACAACTTTGCGCACCCAGCTTGTATACCTAAGGACTAGGGTTGGCTATTTCAACAGAAAAGAAGTCGAGTACAAAGTGCCGTGTACCATTTGTAATGCACTCTATTATAGTCGAATCGGGAACTCTCTATCCACCCGTTTACATGAACATCAGCTAGCGGTGAGGAGACGAGACCCCTTATCCCAGGTAGCCATGCGCAGACTGGACAAAGGATACCTATTTACATGGGAGATACCTACATCGTTGGCGCCTGTCCAACAAGGAAGGGCCGTGAATTCCTGGACGCAATGCACTCAGATGAGTCACGCATTAACAGGCATATCGATTCGGATGCCAATTACACATTTCTCAAGGCCAAGTGGAAGCTAACGGAGCCACTATCGACCGGATAAATCAAAGCACTGGACGCCTATTGGCTCCAATTTTAGCCAACCATAGAATATTGTGTTAGCATTGTTTAAGGTTGACTGTTTTGTGTACAACTCCCATTTGTCTGAAGACGAACTGGGGTACCAGCATTGAAAATTTACAAAATAAAGTTATTTCGTTCCCAATGAACTTCAAGTACATTTAATAGCATACTACCTTAGAGATGGTAATGTCCTCACGTACGCCTGGTTACTAATGAGCTTGGTTAAAAATGAACCCAAGCAATACTGCCATCAGTGCCTGAGTTATGGCAGCGAAACCATATGAAGCTCTCTTCTAGAGACCTAACGTATATGGTAAGGCATGAGGGAGGTTTACTTTTTACCCGTTTTATCGATTCTCTTCATGATTTCGAAATCTCCGATGAAATGAAGCAGAAAACGCGTAAGAATGCATTATGCGCAGCTGTGAATGTGTAAGTTTCAACGAATCTGAGGAACTGCTGCCTCGACTATTCTGTTTTCGCAATTGGGGAGTTGGAATATTTCACACAGCTGCAGCACTTGGAAGGACGCGAGAGACCGACTTTGCAATTGACGATGAAACTGCTCATTGTTAGTAAATCTGCCCACGTTGAAATTGTGAATCGATTGCTTGGGGTAAGGTGTACGAAAAATTGTCAGGAGTCACTTCTCTGAATGTTTGCTAATCGATACTTGTTTGCGCATTTGGTTGCCATACTGTTCTAACCGGCTTCAAAGGATCCTCTATGCTCGCTAACTAGCGGGTTCTCGCGCGATTCTTAGCTGTTGTCTTTGGCCTCCTTCCCGCCCGCTGAAAATGGCTAGGGATTTTCGTTGACATCGCAAATGCATTCTCAAACAATCTGACTCAAGGTAGTAAGGGGTCGTTTCTCAAATTTAGCGAGTCAGAAATTATTTGTTTTAAATTTGACCTCGCTTTCGCCATTAATTATTTCCCAATATGGGAAGTAAGCTAACTTAGTGCCTTTCATCTGGTCTTTAAGGAAACAGTTTTGCCATTAACTAGCTGATGGGCATAAGTATTTTATGCATCGAAATTATTCACTTACAGTAGATTGCCTAACTCATGAAATGTCTATATCAGAATTTCAGGTAGTAGCAGGGCGGGCATTTTAAGGTGTTAGTTCTGTTTGTTGTATTAAATGTATGAAGAAAAAGCTGTTTACTAACAAAGAGATCACTTCAGATTAGTTTATTCAAGGGAAACGGGGCAAAATCAGACGTTACTTGCCATCCAAGAATTTTCATACGCTATTACAAGATACAGATTAAACATTTTTGCTTTTATGCGCAGTACTATAATTGAAAATTAATATAAGCCAGAAAAATTTGGAATATATTCCTTTGGAGAACGGTAAATTTTATTTTGTTTTCACAAAAATCAGGTGAATGCAAGCTTGAGGGCTTACATTGTTTACGGAAAAATGATGACAAGTTTAATTCAAAACTCAAGTTTTGCAAAGTTATGGCGTTTTTTACCACAAAACGCTGTAATAAACTTTTGTGAATGCACTTTGTTTATCCACACCGATATTTAGGACCTTAAGCGCGCATATATGCGAGATATGATACACCGCGAATTTTCGCAGTCACGACGTACGCAAAGCCTTAAAAGACAATTTTGGTCTGCAGTTGGCTATAAATGATAAGGAACCTTGAAACGGAAGGGGCAGAAAATTCACATTTCATCGCAAAAGCTGAGTATATAGTCGGCCACTCTCTTGTGTGTTTGAAAGCTTAGAACTAGACTGAGAAGTAAGCAAAGATATCGAAAAACGCTTCAATAGAAAGAGAAAAGAGAGTTCTTTAATTTTCAACAGAAATTGTATCCCTACTTTTCAGTGAAGTCGAAAATTTGGTCAAACGGTCCCAGTTTTTTCTTGACTTCCCTTTGAAAAAACGTTGATTACGCAAAAATTCAACAGCAAAACATCTAATTAGAGCGTTTTTTAAAACGTTTACTTATTATAGGAAATTTTTAAACTAATTATAGGCATATATTTTCCCAGCTTTTGTTGTAGACGTTCATTTTTCATAGCAGCGAATTTTCATGTTTGTGTGAGTCTACAAATATGACCCAGACGGCCGTCTGCATTAGAAAGAATGCCCAAAAAGTCACTGCTTCAGTAAATGCTTTAAAGAAATATGTTATTGTGATGGTTTTACCAAACACATCGGACGGAATGTACATTTATGGGCAGTCGACTGAAGACACTGAAAATCGTAAAGAATTCGCCTCATTTTCAAAGACTATCTGCAACTCATCGTAATAGAAAAATCGAAATATTTATAGAGAAATTTAACAATAGAATAGTCCTGTTTATATACACCAAATGGTACGTTTACGATTGCACCTGACGATTCTATTTAAATTTATTAGTCATTGACCGACCTGTGAACATGTAAGCTTATGAAATATTATATTCATGTGACGTCCCTAGCGGCGCAATGATGTTAAAATCTGCTTGCCTTGGTCAAAATAATCTAAGAAAATATAAAAACGGAAGAAAAACTACCAATTCTTGTGAAACGGTGTTGGAATATACACTTTAATGTTAGGCTGCTTGATGACGGTCATACATTACGTTGCGCTTAATCTAGAGGAATATGTATGTGCAAACCTCTGAAAAAGGCTATTTTCAAAAGTAATTCAGATTTTTCTGTTTCATTCACTCGTTTAATTGCATGGTCGGGTTTCCTATACATTTAAAACTTCAGTTTACTCAACAAGGTAAATTTTTCACATTTTCTTAATCTGTACCAATTCTAAAAAAATTAGCATTTCTAGAAAATGTATTATTAATTTGTAAACCATAAAAAGCCATATATTTCCTAACGATCGGTTCCTTATTTATGTAAAATTTTGGTGGACGCAGTGTGCGCTGATTTCGCGAAACGGGGCATAACCCATGAAATCCATCAGATTTCATGAGTTAGGACACCTACTGTAGTTTCGGACTCGGTTGTTTTACATGGTATAATGATTCTGCAGAATTCCAGTTTCTGAGGCCAGCCAGTGTTTGATAAAAGCAACTCAGGTCGGTTCAGTTCTGCGAGAAAAAGATCAACTTCGTTTATCAGTTAACTCGGGATCATTTCTTTACAGAAGACTGCAGCTGTCAATGAGTACGCCTATGAGATTGGATTGCACGCACTGTTTAAACCACAGACCACTCATAATCTCTTGATGGATGAGGAGATGAGAAACCTAGGCTTTTGGAATCCACCAAATTTTTGACTTGCTGTGGACGCTAAGCATTGTCTCCAATTCTCTGCTGCCATTAAATTAGCTGTTGACGTGCACTGTACTCCCCCTAGCAGCATCAAATGGCACTCGCTGTGCTTTCTTATTCCTTCTTTCGGTAACTGGATGGTTGGCAGGCTCTTCTCAAAGTAAAGAATCTAAGCTTATCTGCCAAACCAGGTACTACACGTCCGTTGGCAAACGCTTGTGCGCATTACTGGGTATGCGTGAATTGGCCACGGCGTAATCACCAGCTTATTATCGGCTGCAGAGTCGCCTGTTCGTATGCTACGCCCCACGGTTCCGACGTCCACAGGTCTTACTAGTCGGGTCCTTATGTAAAAACCTGCAATTCGTGAGCCCATCGTCAAGTACAAATTGAACAACACAGCTAAGTTATAAATCAGAAACGTCTGCCGGGAGTTGCCTCAGGTCGCCTTATCGCTATTTCGTAATATGATGGCAGACCCATATGTTTGAATCATCGTTTGTTAACCTTGTTTGCTGCAGTCTGAGTTTAATTCGATTATTCGAGTGAATCAAGGCCACTACGTGGTCAAAAGGGAGATTTTGTCCTGGAAAGGATGAGCAAGTAGCCATCAAGTGCCAGTTTTTCAATTCTTCCAGGAGTAAGTGATTGTTCACGCGTTTTCCGGCTCTTTTGTCGGGTTCGCCAGCATAGTAGACTTCACCACAGTTGCATAAAATGTAGCAAGCAATGCCAGATGGTTGACCGCTTGGCAGTGAAACCTTTGGATGCGTGAATCGTTAGCGAATTGTCGTTTACGGTGTGCGCACTACTCCAACCCCCAGTTCACACACTACTTTGACGAGTTCTTCGGTTGCACCGGCTATACATGGTACAGAGCATGAGTACTTCGACCCGGGCTTTCTTCCCACGTTTCGCCTATTTTTGTTATTCCTACGCTTTCTGACAGATCTTTCAGCGCTGTGATAAGCTGCGAAAATACACTTTTTTTCCTTTTGTCGTCTGGCCAACAGTAATCTGATAGAGTGGCTTTATGCGACTGCGTTCGCGCGAAATGGGAGGGAAAAGGTGGCAGCTTAAAACAAGGAAGATATTAGCAGCCTTCTTGGTAACGGTTCTTTTGAGTTCCCATCACTTTTTTCTGTGGAATAGAATATCGAGGTGAGTTATCTGGTCGTCTCTCCTTTTCTCCAGATTACCCTCTTCATGTGTCAAGTTGAGGTTTCAGCCATCTTGCACAGGGTGGTGACAAACGAACTACTGGTATGCCTTATCTGTAAATTTGGTCGCTAGCGGTCAAAACCTGCGTGCGCCTAGTTGTTGCAATACAGTTTCAACCGCAGAGGCTCCATTAGTGTTTTTCGACATTTTCTCGCATGGTCCCAACCTAAAGGAGGTTTAAGGATACCATTGACGTGTCTGTCTTCTGTGCACGCTTGATTGTACTGTTATTTCAACTAGGTCTATATGGTTGTGATTGCGACATTCTGCGTGGTTGAGATCAAAATTGATTTCAGGTTGCAAGATGCTGCGACATGGCCACCGGTATATTAACTGCCGTACAGTCTTTTTAAGAAATACCCCGCTGAGATTGGCGGATGTTTCATGGGTGTGGGTACAATCGCTATCAAGCCATATGTTTGGTTCCCTCGCAGAAATATTGTCATATGCAATGGTATTCCTGAATTTTGAACCCTCGGAATGTCATAAAATTACGCGACAGTGGCGTCGGTGGTGGTATTTTGTGCCAACCTTATTTTAATTTTCACTTTTCAATTCTGAAGAATTTTCAGTTCTTTGTTGCTGCCGCGTGCTGATGTCATTGGGTTATCCTTTCAGGGGACGTATCCAACTTGGTCACCAAGGCGCCTCGTGGATTTGCTGATGTCGACTGACAGCATCTTATTTTCTGTGGACCCCAGTGCACGCAAAAACTCACAGCCGTAATTATGATTCTGGAAAATAGCAGAGATTCTAGATATAACAATTTCAAGAAGGACCATATCGATAAGAATGCCGTGAGGGGGTTCGCGTTGTAACCTTTCGTGGAAGTTCCTATAGAGTGGGGGTTGAGCGTTCTGTGGACGTATATGAGCGAAATGATATTATGGGGAGTTTATTGCTGCCTCAGTTCTGTGGTTAAATGATCGAAGAATTTTGGAGACAGTTCTCCTGCTAAGGTTACGGTCGGCCTGCGATACCAGGAGACGTCGAAATTAGTCTGTATTTCGGGTGGCATAGGTAGATTTTGATGCATACTCGAGTTCTGATTTTCTCGGTAGTGATCGCATGCCTTTCGAGATCGAAGGTATGGCTGTCCACTGTCAACCATTTTGAACCAACGCGTTGGACAGAACACTGAAGAGTTTCGGCGATATAGGTTGTCACCTTCCTCGCTGACCTACTTTATTTCACGTGGCCATCTGTTAATGGCAGTTAACCGTTGAGGATCATCAGCAGTGAAAACAGTTGCTTTATTCGCTTGTTTGAAAATATAAGAGTCAAGTGTGAGATTGAACGCCTTATGAAGACATACTACCGCCAGACCACTACTTCAAGTCCCTTGTAGCAGTTTCTTCCTAACAGAAAAAGGAGGGTTGCCATTAGGACAAAGGTAGTCCGCGGAGCTCCTATGAAAGAATTTGGAACCGTCGTGACGTCATTGTTGTCATCAAGTTGAATGCGCCTGCAAATCGTACCAAAAGCCTTCTAAGCGTTGGGCATGGCGATCTTATTTCGGAAGTGACGAGTGACTGCCTCTTCGCCGAAGATAATCGAGAACGGCGAGCCAAATTATTTGCTACGCCTTATAAAATTTTCCGACCGAACGTCAAAATTGGGAAAGACTGGCGGTATCGCGCGGCCATTATCTCCCTCCGATACGATTAGATGGAAGCGTCCTCAAGCACAGATAAACTGTAATCGACTGGTTGGTGCGTTTAGATACTAACGAATTACCTTGATTGTATAAACTTGCTTTCTGTGCACGTCATGCGATTTCTACTTCAGTTTTACACTATTTGTAAGCCCCATGTATAGCTTTTGTGTGGATCTCACTGAGTTCTGAAGATTCTTTTAGTTGCAAGCAGATGGAATTCCTTTTCCATTTTATTATATACTGGGGGCTTTTAGTAACGGTTTAGACTACATTTTACGAAATATTTTTGCTTGCCATATCGCACCTGGATCAGAAAACTTGTGTACACGGCTAAACGTTTTTATATTTGCGATCCGAAGTTTGTTCTTTCTAAATTACTTTGAATCATAGGATACAGCCGGTCCTTGGCATTCTTGAGGGTTAGGGACCACGAATATTAGCACGTAGTTTAAATCCGCAAATACTTGAGACCTCCTGGAAACGCTTAAAACAGCCTAAGTGTCATCGTAACACTCTTTCAGCTTATTTCAAGGTCATATTACTACCTTACCCTTAAAAAAATATGCCTTACATCTATGCACGGACATACAATTAAAACTCTTACCAAGGTAAAACTAATTAACGTACCCCTTTACTCAGGTTAGCATATTAAAGGTTATTAGTTGAAAGTAAGTAAATCATTTTTACCATAAAATATGTTTAGTCACGTAAGTAAATGAAATTAATAAGTGAAGATTTTGCTTATGATCTAAGAAAAATAATTTGTAATACTGAATGGCGAATAGGTGGGATCAACAGATGCCGAGGTCCCCGTGGTCGTAGATTGTAATTGGTCTCGATGGACAGAGATTCGTCTACTCATATGAGGTTCATTCTAAAGTTTTCGATCTCAATTTGGCAGAACTTCTGCTAATATGCTTCGTACATTGATCATCGCTAAGTATTAAGGCGAATTCAACAAGACCAACATATGGATCCTTATCATCTTTGGCAAAATTGCGTTGACCCTGTCCGTGATTGTACACAGAGTTAAATTTACTGTAAACTTTTTACCTGGAAGAAGATACATAAACTGATGTCAGTCTGGCTTATCCTCCTAACGGTATCGGAATGCTTGAATTTACAGTTTCTTTGATGTCGGTCAGGCAGATATTTTCGGAAAACTGCAGTACCCGTATTCTTAATATTTATTGTTGAATATAGAGAAGCTGTTGGTGTTGAGGCTATTTTTTGCTTTTGAATTCCACAAGGTTTGAAGACCATATATGTACGACAACTTAAAATGCAACAGATAAGATGCCATTGACCCCATCGACGTCTCCCTGCATGGCAATGCTGCTATTGAGGTAATAATGTCTGCAGGCATATGGTTGAATCAAGAGGGGTCTCAATAACATGAAATATGGTAAAGACACCGGCTCTCAATTGGTGTTTGTCATCACTACTAAAGTATTTGAATCTAGTAGTTGCTACTGATGAAAAGACGGGCCAGCCTATTTTCTCACTCGCTTGAAATTGATTTTTGTAGAATGGTTCTCCAGATGGGTACCTAAGCTATACAGTTATTAGGCGGGTCAATGCGAAGCTCGCTTTGACGTTGGGCAAAAGAAATTACTACTGCATTCAAAGAGGAAATACTAACTGACTGGGATACATGCCTTCATCAACTTCGGGGAAAAAACTTATCATTAATATAGCCTTACATGTCTAAATTACACTTTTAAAAGATAAATTAGCGACACCCTTTTAGTCTCTTCCTACAGCAGAGGTAGTAGTAAGCCTTCTGCAAATAAGTGAAAGAACCGGAACTATCTTGACCTCCAAATTTTATTTTCCCTCCGTTTCTGGTTAAGAAAATCCATCGTTTTACCACTCGTACATTGAACTAGGATGGAGGTTGGTTGTCCCTGACCTGTAGCTCAATTATATTTTCAAATGTTCGCACGGTACGGGCGTCCTTTATTCCTGTTGGAAAATAGTAGGTTCTACGACCAAAGATAGGATTGGACATCGTAATGAACTAGAATTTATTTGTGCAGTAGGTCACCGTGGACTGCCCAGAAATCTTTCAAATCGTTTCGTTTTCTATCTACCCATCAAGTGATTTACCTTTCGAAAATTTTGACAAACCTTTCTGCCGAAGATTACCCTCTAGGACGTTGACACGGGTCAGATGTTTTTGTTTAGTTTGGCCTTGGTGGCTATAGCTGCTAACCATGCGACAAATGGATGAGATCACAATGCGAACTGCCACAAACCGTTCTAACATTAGAAATTCGTTCATCTCAGTAAATTAAAATAGAGCAAACTTGATGTAGTGGTCATTTCCGGATCTTTTACTCACTTTTTGAAGTTCAGAAAGTTCATGAGTATGATAATTTTACTCGACATATTCGATTTTATGTTTCACAAGTGTTGCGTCTCAGATGACCTCTCTAATGTTTTCAACTTTGCTCAAGTGTCCTTAGTCTTTGCGGGACTTGGAGCGTTTTTCTTTGGTCGCTATCAGTCGCGCAGCCACTCTTTCATTGTGCGATACTGCAGTGAAGTCCAATTTGACAAGTTGTGGGAAGATCGTCAACATGGTTATGAAGTAACCCTTAAAAATGCGAGACAAAAAATTTAAAAGACAAATATGATAAGATCTGACTGTCTACACAACCGTTAAGGAGATTCTTGTAAAAATTCAAAATTTTAAGGCAACCTGGAGTTTTCTCTTGAATAGAAGAAACGATGTTGTTATTCTGTGAGTAAGTTGCAGTATCTTTGATTAAATTAAATTAAATGTTTATTCAATTTTATTTTTAACTCAGTTTAATGTAAGGAAGTTCATAAAAGCATGGGGTTAAATTCAAAAAATTTCGTAGTATATTGAATCAATGTAGTGATGTAGTGGGGCAATATTTAGCAAAATGCAACAGCTGACAACGTTTCTGATTAACCTCATAAAAAACGGTGCGGCATAACCATCGAACAGGCATGTAGGGGAGATCAAATCAATTCGAAATAAAACTCATGTTATACAAGTTAGATGATATATGGACTTTAAAAACCCCTATGCCATGCTTAAAAGCAGAAACAGTTGATTATTCAGCGAAACGGGCGGCCGAAGTGGTAGAGCACTGCTATTTGTTGAACAAGTTTCTAGCCAAGAGCATTTTATAGCGCATGAGGTGCTTCCTATTACGAAGTACCACTGAAATGACAACAATAATATTGGAAATGTTTATGGTCCCGGAAATGTTTTGTGTGCGAGTTTTCTCTGGATGCCATATCATCGGCAGTTGTTGACCATTACAGAATTGGACATGAATGCCCGATTTTATTCGGTGGTCCTAGTTACTCTTGGACCTATCAAACTTTTACTCATATTTTTTCTGTGGATTTTAGCCTTAAATAAATGTGTGTTATCTTCTGATCCTATGCACAACACCCGAATACTTTTCTTTGAACCTTAACTACACTGAGAAATCGAGATAACGTATGGCCTAGCGAATGCGCATGGGCATAAAATCCCCATAAATGACAAATAACGGGCAGCTCGAATATCATAACAGGGCTTTGGTTCTCAATATTTGGAAGACGAGAACTCATTTTGTGGTGCGTTTTACGTTTGATGAACGTATGTACGTCCGAGCATAACATTATAGTAATCATACTGAACATTTTTGGTAATCTCGAAGTTGAATTAATTTAAAAAACTGATTATATAAGCTATATAATGAATACTTTTTTAAATATTGTTTCCGTAATATGCGATGTTAGCATACTATTTTAACTTACAGGCTCCAACTCAACAGGATTTCCATGCAGCGTAAGTTTTGTAACTTTTGTGAGTTTCTTAGCCTTCTGGAGATCGCGTGTCGTTTTTATTTTGTTACCATGAAGGTAAAGCATTTTAAGTTCGGTCAATTTTAAAAGTTCCTTTAAAAAACTAAATGATGAAGCGCAATTTATCGCAAAATACTTCAGGAAATTTCTCGAGATTGTTAGAAGATAAGTCCAACCATGTGAGCCAGTTTTCATTGGGAAATAATGTACTTAAAACGGTAGAAAATTCGTTCAGATCCTCCAATTGGTTCTTATTGAGTTTCAAAGATTGTGTTAGCCACTTGCCATCTTCATTTTTTGGAGTACTCAAATGTAACGGTGAATCAATCCTTGGATCTTGCTTTAAAATTTCTTAAGAGAGTTATCAAACTATTTTGTTGTACCTATTGGTGTTTTGAAACCAAAATAAGAATAATCTAGTGGAAGCAGTACATCGTGTCTTTCGGTGTCCTGTTTTTGTTTTGGAATCATAATGATACACCGTTACATTCGAATGTTAACATTGGAAGACATATAACAACTAGCATATCTGAAAGACTTAAACAAATATCATTGGCGAATCTGCAGGCCTACTTTCCATTTGTTGATTGATTGATCGCGGTCTCAAGTTTCGATTTAAACTTTTAGATATATTTTGTTATGCATTTTTTAGATCTTTTCTACTAGGTTACTGAAACATTGCTGTCGGTCCTAGCAATGAAATGTAATATAGTTTTAAAAGCTCGACCTGATCAAATAAATGCCTGATTTTGCAGTCCTTTTTGCACAGGTATGTAAGATAAAAAATGCTAAGTCAAGCACTCCAACTTACTAGCCCAAAAAAAGCAAAGAGTGATGAAGAAAGCAAGATGTGTTGCGATAGTATCGAAGCCCAGAGCAAAGCTAGGCCTCCGAAGCAGCTGTGCCACATACGAAGAAGTTAGAGTAATAAAGGTATTTTTCAAAAGAGTAAAAGCAGCAAAAGCGCTTAAGCAAAACAGCAAAAATGTGATATTATTTGAATTTTTATCTATTTTTTTCTTTTGAATGATGCTTGATAAACTAGGCATAATTATGCGCAAATCAAGTTATGAGGTATACTGATTGTACGAGGTAATGCATAATCGTACAATAATTGAAGTGAATGCGTAAGAAAAGTTCAGCCGGGGGATTTTCCTTTTTTGGCCTTCGGGCATAATGTAGCGTCTAGGGATATCAAGGATAGCACACACCGCGGACTAGATAACCTGGAGTAGTTTTTGGTTAGTTTACGCTAGCAGTATCGTTTAGCACTTCGTTAAGCACACATGTATAGACCAAAGCAGAGAATAATTTTAAAGTATAAAGTATCTATGCTAACTTTAAAAATTATTGAACAGCAATTTGGGAGTAGAAGGACAAAAACTGAAATTGAAGAACTGTACAACCCATCCGTTTGGATTGGAAGGTTGTCACAAATAATCAATCAGATACCGTCGATGAGTGCAGTGTTGTCGGCAACTGTGGGTGAGGGTCATGGAGATGCTGAAAGTAAGGAACATGTGAGATCTAACGAGAGCGAAAACGGTTGAAGATGCCAGCAATAGGGGCAGAGAAGGAACACCGGCCGTCATCACCGACCAAGGATTACACTTTTCCCATCCGGAATCTGCCCGAAAAGTGTTGCTAGTACATTCAAAATTTTTGTTCGTTTCGTGGTCCATTTCAATAGCATGGTACAATGTATGAAGATGCTGCCTTATAGAATCGGCTTTTGCTAATAGCATAAGGATTCGGTATCAACTCTGAAGGTATCAGTATATTTGAGGGAAATGTAGGTGAGTTACCCTTGAATTCCCTATTTGTACATGCGAGTTGTGGTATCAAAAAATAGTATCTCGGGATGTTGACGAGGCCAATTGATATGAGCCAACTGGGTGGAACGTAATTGAAAATGAGCACATAGTGAAAAAAATCCCGGAGATATTTAGGAGCAAAAAACTTTAATCCTCGGGGGGGGGTAGGGTCCAACGAGGGGCATCGCGGAGGTCACCTGGATCATCACCGAAGTGCAGAAAATGCAGCCAGACACTCCCTTGCTGGCTGCACACTCCGCCGAATGATTTCAAAAGCAGAAATATCCGCTCAGATCATCCTTGGTCCGTTGCAGTTCAACCAAGGGAGAATGTTCATAGACCGCATGGTCAATGGCCGTCAGGTTCAGCAAATGCGAACACTCATGGTTTTACCAAGGTGTGCTGGTAGTTAAGCAGGGAAGGTCTGCGTGGGAATTACGGGAGAGTGCGAGCCCTCGGATGAAAATAATAAACAAAAATGTTACTCAAATATAGCTAGTAGTATTCTAAATACCTTATTTTTCTGCCGTCGCCGTTGCAGCTTTCAGTTCGTGTTGTAGCTCGCACCATAATATTGAGCTAACTTTCATATTAAAGCCTCCAGGGATTTCGACATAGCAACATCCAGAGAAAGATTATTCCAAGCTTCAACTATTCTTTTGGAGAATAAGTACTTCCCGAGTTTCTAGCCTAGCTACAGTCCCACGTAACTTGAGAGGATGACCTCTCAAATTCGTTGCTCTTGCTAACTCGAAGAAATCACCTAGGACAAGACAACAGTCCTGAACGCGTAGCATGCGGAATGTTAGTATCAGGTCTTCCCGAAGCTGTCTTTAGCGCAATGGAAAGTGATTGAGATTGGACAGCCGTGTTTCATAAGGCTGTGAGCCATGTCCAAGAACCAATTTGGTTGCTCGCCATTGGACCTTTACGAGGATGTTGATGTCCTTCGCCGCCCAGGGTCTCCAAGCTTGGATAGCAGACTCCAACTTCAGCCACACGAAGGTTCCGAAGACTTTGGTGGAGCAGACGGCATTGATGGCTAAAAAGCTTGTTTAACGAGGACCAGAATCGAGATGGCTGACTTCGCTACCTTTGCGCAATGTAGGGAAAGTTTAAGCGAGGGTGTGATCCAAACTCCCAGGTCATTTTGAGCATCCACTTCTTTCAGTGGAATGTCATTTAGTCGTTAAACCGTACGATTCGAAGTATTGCTTTTCCCGACTCGTAGGATGTTGCACTTGCTCTCATTAAACGGCAAGAGCCAGTAATTTGACCATTTCTGGAGTCGATTTAAGTTTGCCTGCAAGTTCTCTTCGTCAGCCGCAGTTTGAATGACACGCCAAAGTTTGAGATCACCGGCAAACATGGCAATATCACAGTCCAGTTCGTTGGCACAATCGTTGATGTAGACAATGAACAAAATAGGGCCGAGAACAGAGCCTTGGGGAACACCACTCTAAACCTTAACCTTGGCCGACTGTTTGTCGCTTACAGGGGCAGTTTGTAAGCGGCCAATTAGGGAAGTTTTCTATCCATTTCAGAAGTCTACCTCTTACTCCTATGCGGTTGTTTATAAAGAAGGTGGTGGTGGGACAAGCTATCGAAAGCCATTTTGACGTCGATATAGACTGCGTGCACCGTATTTCCTCTATTGACCACCTCATTCCAACGTTCTAAACAGTAGAGCAAATTTGTGACGCAGGACCTACCTCTACGGAAACCGGGCTGGACCTCAGATAGCAGATTGTTATGTTCTAGGAACTGCATTAGTTGTTGCTTTATTATTTTTCCATGATTTTGCAGCAAACTGAAGTGAGGCTGGCCGGTTGATATTTGTTCGCAGACACCCAGCTTCCACCCTTATAGAGCGGCGTAATCCATGCGGATTTCCAGTCGGCTGGAAGACTTCCGGTCTGAAAGGATGTTTGGAAAAGCGTAGAGAGTGGTTTTGCCAACTCTCTCGTGAGCTCATTCAAGATCTTGGCAGGTACTTTATCAGAACCCGGTGACCTAGATTTCTTTAACCCCAAAAGTTCCTTGAGGATAATAGTCTCGGTGAATTGAACAGTCTCGACTATTGTATCCACTTCGAAGCCATCAGTAGGGTAATCGTATCTCGTTTACTTTGTGAAAACTGAACGGAAAATTTCCGAAAGATGATCAGCCTTTGCACCGTCTTAAGTAAGGTCTATGCATTCGGCGGTCCTCAGCAGGGGTAGCGGATCCTTGTTCCGTGTATTCTGCCTGTGGTAACCGTAAAAATGTTTCGGGTTCACGGTGGCCCGGTTCAGCAGGTCCACTTCAAAATTCTGTCTTGTTCTAACAAGAAGGCGCTTGAACCGATTTCTCTGAAATTTGTACGCATCCAGACGTGTCGGAGTTCCGTCCATAAGTGATTTTTTCCACAATCTCCGTTTTTTGACTTCAATTTTTTAGGCCAGCATAAGCCATTGCTGTCCCGTTTGATCTAGACGTTTTGTCATTCTCTGGTAATTACTGCTTCGCATCCATTATCCTGTCGCCCCGGCAAAAGGCTATTCTCGTATGTATTTACTACCCGCCTAATTCATCATCCGATGATGATTCAAAACTTTGTGAAATTTTTAAATTGGTTTCGGAGTCCAATTTTAACATTAAAATAATCGCTGGGATTTTAATTTTCCCGAAATTGACTGGATTTCAAACTTTTGTCCACCCAGATTTCAGCCTTTCCTAGATACCATTAATTTTTCTAATTGGTCACAGCTTGTCCGTTCTTCAAAGAGAGACACGCATATTTTAGACCTGATTTTCACAAATGACATTGCTCCCCTCTTCATTTATTTTAAGCAGCGCCTCTTCCAAAGTGACCATGCATTTATTCACTGTTGCTTACCAATTATCTCACCGTTCGTACCTATCATGCTTTTGACCTCGCAGATATGAGCTAAATTAGTAACTTTTTGGACTCATCGGACTGGCAGCATCTCTCCTCCAGGAACGATGCAGCAAGTCTTTCTGATTTCATGTCAGTCGTTTCAAATAACATCCTAGAATTTGTGCCAACCAAAATTGTCAAGCCCTTCACTTCGGAATCCATCGTCCCCCACTTTCTTTTGCCAAAACTAAATAAATTGAGGAAGCAATCAAAAGATCAATATACTAGTTCTTTATCTGTACAACTAAGGATTGCAGATATTTTTGAATAAGCCTCAAAGATTCGATAGACAGAGGGAATCTTGTGCACTCAGCGAGCGAAACTCTGCCAAATCTGTTGCTCAACTGTTCTGCCGTCGATCCTGCTCTAAACGAGGTTATGAAATACGTCCGTTACTTAATGAAACTAAGAACTTCGTTCTCGAAGACTCTGACAAGGCAGAATTGTGTAGTGCATTCTTTGCAAATCATCTTACGATGGAATCTGAACCGGTTCCGACGTTTCAGGTATCGTCATTCAATGTTATCAGCATCATTGATTTCTCCATAGAACTAATTCGTAAGCAAATAATGCGTATGAAAAACTTGCACTCTTCGGGGACTGACGGTATTCCAAACTCAGTTATTAAGAGAGTGCCAAGCTTTCACCGATTGTTTAGCCATGTTTTCTCCGATTATCTTTAAAACGGAATAAGAAGAAGACTCGAAGCCGGTCTCTACTTCATGATTCGCGTTTACTCTAGCCCAAATCTCCCACTATTTAACGCTCTTGCTTCGTTAGATTGACCCTGTGCCACTTGTAATTCCTCAACGATCATTTCACCACCCCTTAGCTCCACAACTAATCGTTCTCAGTTTTTTGCCTCCAAATATGCTTTCATCTGGAATAATCTTCCACTGCAAATTAGGTTGTCATCCACATTAGCTATTTTCAATTATGCAAACATTTAACTTCGGAAGATATAAAGTCCTTATTGTCTGTTTCCTTCCCAAACTCGCAACTTTTGGATTTCGAAAAGGGTCCTCCTGGTATTTGAGGCAGATCCCTTGATATTATATTGGTCTCTAATTATATTTCCATCATCCTCTGCAGAGTCAATCTTTGCATTCACTTTTTCGTCCCCCCTTTAAACTAGCATCGCCAACTCTTGACAAACTGGATATTTCCTCCGATTTTGCAACCCCGACGATGGTCTCCAGGTTCAGTTGATGATCAAGGCGGGTTCTGATGGTTTTGCCTCTGTGATTGGTGGACTGTGCAGTCGGCAAGGTCGCATCTCGATGATGATCTCATGACCTCTATTGTCCCCTCTTCGTTTCGACCCTGGTGTCCACGATGAGTTCCTCCTCTGTCACCTCCACTGGTGGTTACAAGCAGTAGCTCTGATTGCTATATTATCTCTTACACGACAAGGAACGTTCCGAACCCTCATAAGTTGTCAGCAACACCACAGTACTATCCCATAGTATCTAGATATTAATTTTTTAGTGAAGCAGTTTTTTCTCCTAATTTTTTTTAAATTGGCGGCTCGCCGAACTCCGCCTCCGATTTAACTGTAGGATTTTTTACTGCTTCTTTTCTAGTTCACCGTGTATGTCAAAGATTGTTGACTATTGTTTTAAAAATGGCAAATTGTTCTGAATCGGATATGCCTACCATATTGTTCATTTCTGCTGTTAATATGGCTGCTCACATAGTGCAGCAATTATCCACTTTGTATTTATTTATATCACGATACTAAGTTTGAAATGACGGGGCTCTCTGGTCCTTAAATATACAATTTATTTATTTATATTTATTTATTTATTTAATATAAATAAATTAAAACGAGTGTGAAATCGTGTACAGTTAAGGTCAGCTATTGGCAATGACAATTGACACAAATAAGTTTGGTCAAAAAATTAGATAAAAGAGCAGACAGTGAAAAAAACTCCTTGAGCATTTTAATGAAAGAGGCATATCTTGAATGGGGTTCGTGGGATTTTAAGGAGAAAAAACTGTGGCTCCTGGGTGAAAAACATGTGCGTTAGGTAGGACCAACATGCTGATGAGCGCGTATGAGCGTTCAAACACTCCTCATCGTGGGAGAAATCATGTAACGACAGAGGCTGCTTTTCAACACCGCAGGTGTGATCCCAATGCATTTCGACTGGCTATAAGCATAACCGTCAAGGATGCTAGACAGGGGTAACCTTCGCATTCATCATCCGTACGCTTAGGGTTGAACGAGGAAAGGACCGTAGAGATCACGAAGTTCATGGTAGAATTGCCAAACAGGTGACCACTATACTCCCGTTGCTGATTTCTCGGACCGCCAACAGATGAGCCCGAAAAGATCTTCAACATTCCGAGAAGGGGTGACACCACGAAGGCACATGAAGAAGCATGGTATGTTGCTTCTGAGCGTAGTACAAAAGGATACTGGGAGATCCGATAATTGAGTAAGAAGAAATCAACATAAGGCACTCAGGGTTCTATTTGGCATGAGAATCGATAATGAATCTGACACCTGCGCAAATAAGTATTCAGATTGTAATTTTGATAATGATTATTGGCATTTGAATCCCAGGGGCTTTAAAATGAGCGCTCAATATGACATACTGTTTGGCGATCATTTTACAGAGGTATGGGTTATGAAAACATCCTAGTTCGTGCGGAAAACGATGTATGGAAGACATAATTTGGAGGCTGTCTTCTTAATTCACAGTTATCCTTCCTTGGGGTCATGGAGAAAGCTGCTAAGGAAGAAAGAGGAAAATAAAAGGTTAATTGAATCAGTGTTAAGATAAATTTGCAGTCTTTGCTTAAAAGTAGACAGGTTAGTAAATAACCTTATATCGATGGGCAAGTGTTTTCCAAAGAAAGTAATACCTGGGAGCAAAGAACAGAGAGCATTAAGTGTGGAGGATAAAGGAGGTGGTATGGCAGTTCGACCGTCGATTTCGACGAGGTCCACCGTATGCTCCACACCAGATGGTGCAGGGACGGTGACTTGCGCGTGAATTAGTTTTATTTGATAGTAGCCTTGCGCTGCAGCTACCACACTCTCTCCTCCTCCCCCAACTGAGCTCGGTGTCAAGACAGAGTCAATAAGACCAGAGATGGGAAAGGGCACAGGTGGCTGGCACGGCCAGAGCCGCCCCTGTGCGTGCCACCACAACTGGCTCTGATCCCACGGAGTGGGAGTGCCATAAAGGCCACATTAAGAAGGAGCCATTGCAACCTGACTCTCAGTCCGCCAGTCAGCCACTCCACACAAAACACAGATTGAGCTGACCACGCGGTCCGAGTTATCCTGTCAGTTGGCAACCTTCCAAGCTACGTCTTTTAGCGCACCATGATAGTTTCAAGCGCGTCAGATTGTTTATAGTGAGGAAAATACGCTGAGCTGTCGACCTCACTCTCTCCCCACCCCCAAAATCAGACCACTGTCCGAGCCGGTCAGTTGTCTGATGCGGAAGCGGGCGAAGCTGCTGGTGACCTCGTCTAAATGTACTACGTACACGACCTGGCCCCCCAAACACAAGCACCAGGATTTCACACAACAGGGGGGTTAAACGGCTTACATCTCACATGTGTGAGATAGCCAGAGGTCACGTTAAGAAGGAGCCATCGCAGCCTGACACTCAGACCTCCAGTCAGCCACTCCACACAACACACATTGGACTAACTGCGAGGTCTGAGTGTAGTTGTCAGTTGGCAACCTTCCAACCGCGGCACTCAACGTTACCGCACTCTCTTCTCCTCCTCCACCTGAGGAGGTGGTATAATCAGTGAAGAATTACGTAGGTTGTACGGACGACTGGAAACTGGGCTGGGATTCGTGGAATATTTGAACTATTATTAAGGTGATCAGGGAGGCACAAGCCAGCTTTCAGTTTACGTACCTATATAAATTTTAGGTTAGTTAGCTAGCCCTTACTCGAGTACGAGGTAGTTGAAAGGTCGGATGTAAAGTTGCCGAGTGAAATGTCTTTAAAACTTTTAAATTTTAGAACGGCTAGATTCGGTCATTAAACCAAAGAATGGACAACAGTGTTCAAGAATGGGAAGGACAAACGTTTAATAACGTCAGGAAGATAGAAATTATAAGAGATAAAGCCACAAATCTGGGCAGCTTTGACCGTAATTCTATCGGAATGAGGTGACAGATTATTATTTAGGTAGCTTAAACCTAAGTCTTTGACGTTCGAACATTCTGTCATAGGGGTGCCTTGAAAAACAACTGGTTGTGGGAGTCTATAAAGCCCGAAGTACATGAAACTACACTTAGAAGGTGAGAATTCCATTTGCCACATTGAGCTCCACGCGAAAAGAGCAAGCAAGTCTGCATGGATTTCTTCTAAGCATCATCGGGCCGAAGATTTAGAGAAGGAATACACATATTTTAGATCATCCGCATAAATAAAAGACTGGAAGTGTTTAACTGCTGATGAAATATCCTAAATGTAAAGCAAAAGCAATAGAGGACAAAGTACGGTGCCCCGAAGGACACCGCTTACAATAGGGGTCTTGGCTGAAAATGAAGATTCCACTAAAATCTTTCATTTACGATTAGTTTTATATGACGTAATTAACTTGGTAAGGTGACTACAAAGTTTTAAAGCTCTTAACTTAACTATACGTCTCCTATGAGGCACTTTATCGAAGGCCTTGCTAAGATCAAAATAGATAACGACCACAGAAAGATGATCATTATGAAAAGGTGTTAATAGATTTAGAAAAGGCAGGTGACATGTTTCACAAGAGCGATCGCGAAGGAAGCCATGTTTAGAAGAGCTAAGAAGTTGATTGTTTATGCAAAAATCTCTACTTTGTATGGCAATTAGTTTTTAAAAGAGCTTTGCAAGAAAAGGTGTTTTATGAATACCGCTATATTTGTGAACATCCGAGCGTAAGCCAGATTTAATGACTAGAATAATAATAGAGGTTTTCCAATCATCAGGAAAGAAACCATTCTCGATAAAAACAGTGAAAACTTTTCTCAACAAAGAGAAAAAATCACTAAGCTGTTTAATAAGGGAATTCGGGATGTTGTCGGTTCCAACTGAGTTTGATTAATCAAGTTGGTTTATATGTTTCTAAATTTTTGTAGGAATGAAATCAATGTTGGTGAGCAACTCATGAGATTTCAGGGGTATCGAAGGGATGGTATTGGTTTCAAGGGTAAAATGTTTGGCAAAGAAGGAATTCAACAATTCTGCTTTGTCGAAATCCTCTGTTATAAAATAATTATTGCAATCGAGTAAGGGCGGAATGACTATGTGAGATTTAGCAGAAGGATGGAGCTGGAACACTTGAGAAACAGATCTGGAAGTAGAACCGTCACTAATTGCTAGAGACTCCCTAAGCTTATCTCGCGTGGTCCTCATTTTTGAAGCTAATTCAAATGTTTATGCAATCCTTAAGTGGACCAATAACGAATACAAGGGGGGATCCTTAAGCTTCTTTCGTAATTTTAAACCGATTTTGAAGAAAGTGTGGCACCGTGGAAGAAGAAGCATTTGAAATAATGGTCTTTTGTGGAATGAAATTATGGAGGTCTTCTGTAAGGCCTTGCAGTGTATCGTGAAAAAAACTTAGATCATTATTTTAGAAAAAGCTTGGCCAATCCAGAGTGCTTGTCAAATTATTTAATAATTCTTTTTAACTTGTAAAAAAGTCAAAATAGGTACGTTTTATTTCTGGCTTTACCGAGGAGGAGACTGGAAAACAACAATGAATTAATGCGCGATCACTTGTAAAAAGGTTTTGATGGTAATTCATAAGCAAAGGACGGACGCAATTAGTAAAAATTAAATCTAAATACTATCTTTTCTAGTCACTGAGCCGACTTATTGAGACATGTTTCAAAACTAAATCGTGTTCAACAAGTTCTCAAATTTTGGCGGAGCAGTATTTGCATGCCAGTCAATTTCTGGCAAAGTAAAATGTCTTACGATTAGTTTGACATCAAACGGAGCATCTGTAAATTTTTCTGAGTTCACAGAGCTGACTTTTTATTGCCGGAATAACAAGGAGGATTATAGACACAGCCAATTACGGTTATTTTTGTGCGTGAGGACGACTGAAACGAAACAAGCATTTCTGGAAAACAAAGAAATGCTAAGATCATAATGGGAATGTACAAGAGATGATCTAACGTAAAGAAGACAACAAAAGCCACGTTTTTCAAAGCAGTCCTGTCAATTTATTAATTTTTATGTCTCAATATGGTTCTCTGTTCATGATCCTTGGTATCATTTTGACGAAAAGTTGTCTTCACTTACTTTTCAACAATGTGAGAAACTTGAGCCGTTTATATATTTGTATATTTTGAAGGGTTACAGGCATTGCCCTTGATGACCCTATTAATGTCAATTTATCATTTCATGTGTACAGTCAATATTAAATTGTGTACATTTAAAAATGTTTGAGTCAAAGCATAAAATAACATCAAATGCGTTTTCACAGCCATAGGCGAAACATTGTGGAACAAAATTAGAGCCCGAAAGATTTTAAAAGGCTGGTTTTAAGTAATCATGTTGTGAAAGTCGTCTTTTGTCAAATATAATGCCATCAAGCCTTCTTTTAAAATCAGTTATGCTGTCAGAGGTAACCGTCTCGCTTGGTAACGAGTTCCAAGGTCGTACCAATCGTTGGCTGAAAAAAAACTTTCTGAGGTTCAATCGCGTGCGTTCGCTATTAACCTTGTAAGGATGACCACGCAGATGAGTTGTGCAGGCAAAGTCGAAGAAATCCTCCGATCTCAGGGAGGAATCATGACCCCCGATAATCCGGAATGTCCAGAGCAGGCTACACCGTAAGTGCCTGTAGGAAAGAGGAAATAAGTCAAGATTTTTCAATCTGTCTTGGTACGGTAAATTTTTAAGACCGTCAACCATCTTCGTTGCTCTCCGTTGCACCTGTTAGATGAGGTCAACATCTTTCTTCATCCATGGTATCCAGGCTGGTATTCCGTAATCTAAATGCGGTCTCACAAAGACGCCATAGACTTTTCCGAAGAGATCAGGGGGGAATATTTTAAACGCACGTCTGATCCAATGTAGTGTACATGTTGCCTTCTGAACTGCTTTCTTACAGTGTTCTGAGGGCATCAAATTCGCAGTTGTCCACATGCCCAGATCTTGTATGTTTCTACCTTTTTTAATGCAGTGCCATTAATAAAGTACTGGTGTCTCATAGATACTTTTCGACCGGTGCTTATGTGTAGGGTCCCGCACTTGGATACATTAAACTTAAGAAGCCACCTAGCCGACCAGGCACTTAGTTTGTCGATATTCGATTGTAACCCTTTTGCGTCATCAGCGCAGCTGACTTCAGTCCATATTTGAATGTCATCTGCAAACGTGACAGCTTCACAATCTAGGTCATTGAGACAATCGTTCACGTAGATTAGGAAGAGTAGGTGGCCCAAAACAGAACCCTGTGGAAAATCACTTTCTACTTTTGCCCATTCTGAGCTAGAGTTTCCAACAACAACTCTCTGTACTCTGAAAGACAAGAAACGCTTGATCCAATTGAAAAGTTTTCCTTGAACTCCTACGTTCCAAATCTTCTGTAAAAGAAGCCCGTGTGGTACACTATCAAAGGCCTTTTTAAAGTCAAAAATACAACATCTACTGCATGACCCTTACCTGTGGCATTTGTCCATTTCTCGTGCGACTGAAGGGCACTCGTGAGACAGGAACGTCCTGGACTGAAGCCGTGTTGGGCATCGCATAGGATTTGGTTGTTTTCCAGATAGCGCATTAAATGCCTCTTGATAATACTCTCCATTATTTTACACTCTATGCAAGTTAAACTGACAGGGCAGTAATTTTCACAATCGAGTCGTGAACCTCCTTTATAGATCGGGGCGATGAATGTGCACTTCCATTCTTCCAGGAGTTTGCTTTCTTCAAAGGACTTTTGGAATATGATGGACAGTGGTACACACAGTTTGTTAGCAAGTTCTCTAAGTGCTAATGCAGGAATTCTATCTGGCCCAGGCAACTTGGCAGACTTTATACGGAGTAATTCGGTTTTAACTACGGTCGGTGAAAATTCTAGGTCTAGGTCCTCTGTTGTGGATGAGGAGGAGGTGGAGGAGTAAGTGAACGGGGGGTACACATTGTTTGACAAACTGGTTGAATAGCAGCAAAATTATTAGGCTCTCTGGTGAAGACGGTCTGGAAGAATTTGGAAAGAAGGGATGCTTTAACCTGGTCGTCGGTCTCCAGTTTTCCGTCTGCAGACCTAAGGGCAGAAATCATTTCCTGAATTCTCTTTGTACTCCGTATGTAGCCAAATAGCATTTTGGGGTGTTTCAACGATTTTTGCAGTATGTTTATTTCAAACTTCATCCGCAGCTTAGCAGCCTCACATTTACAAATGTTGCGTTGCTGCTTATATTCCCGTAAGTGAGCATCGGAGCCCGTTTGTCTGTAACGCCTCCAGAAGCGATTTCTTTTTTGAAAGAGGCCCGCAAGTTTGAGTTTATCCACTTTGGGCGGTTTTTGGTTGTCTTTCTTCTGAGAGGACAGTTGAGGTAAACAATCCTTTTCAATAACGAACTCAATGTTGTCCAATCTTTATTGGTTTCACCATGTAGTTATGTTTCCCAGGATATCTCTGACAGTTGTCTTCTCATAAGTGAGTAGTCCCCCTTCCAAATGTTTCTTACCCAAGTATCGGGTAAATTTGGTTTGGAAAACAGTGAGTACTCGAAGCACAGCGTAATGTGATCACTTGACCCTAATGGCGGTTGATCCTGTAGGTCTAGCACATTTTCCTCATCTCGGGTAAAAATCAGGTCAAGACAGTTTGACTGTTGTCCTTCTCTCGTCCGTGTTCCAAAGGTGACGTACTGAGAGAGAAGTTTGTCTGTTGCCCATTGTAGTAGTTTGTGGTTGAAGTTATCTGACATTCCCTGCGCAGTCCATGTTTTCCAGTCAATATCAGGAGCGTTAAATCCCCAAAAATGAGGACATCTTTCTTCTCGCTGGCTTTTTAGAGTTCCGTTATGAGAATGAGATCCTGATCGGAAGTCTGATAAGGCGAACGGTACACAACCGATATCGTCAGTGGTCTGGAATACTTAGCAGATATAGTAATGCTTAAGAATTCCACATCGCGTAATGGAATATGTATGTCAGCCATTACAGTCAGCTTGCGAGTGATATCAACTATGACTCCTCCTCCTCGACTTGGTCTTTCTCTCCTGTAGTGCTGATATCCTCTGAGTGATATTTCGGAATCATTAATTTTAGCAGTAAGCCAAGTTTCAGTGAAAGCCATAACGTCTGGTTTAATTTCGTCAACAACGTTTCTAAGTTCGTCCAGCTTGTTGAACAGGCTTTGTACATTTGCGGAGATGACTTTCAATGATCGATTCGTCGAGGAGACCCAGCCTTCATTGTTAAAGGTTTAAGCCACAGGAAGGACACATTTATCTGAACTATTTGACCGTCTTTGATTTCAGCCGTTTCTCTCCTCTGCCAATTCTCTCCATCAATTCTTTCCGCAATTCCCTCATTTTCAGCCGTTCCCTCGGCTCGTAGTCCGGCTGAAAAAACACTTGTTTTAGCGATTCCCGTAAAGTCCTTCTTCCTTCTAACAGAAGTGCTGCCTGGGTTTCATTTTCTTAAATAATTTTTAGAGGCCTTGGGGATATTCTCATGTCGCGGCTGGGGTCTGCTTTGCCTAGTCGGAAAGCTTTTTGCACGGTGTAAATTTCCCCTTTCTTCCGGACTGCACTAGAATATTCATGAAGAAGATTTAGATCGTGTGTCACTCGTTCCTTCGGAATGCAGGACGTGGATTCTGGGACACCTCGTATTACGATATTTCGTTTCCGATTTATGGGCGAGGTCCTAATTTGCACACCCACGCTAGGTTGGGAGTTCACAGAGGTGGCGTTACTCGTGGATGCTGGCATGGTGTAAATTTTCCCTTTCTTCAGGACTGCACTAAAATGTTCCTGAAGAAGATCTTGATCGTGTGTCACTCGTTTCTTTGAAATGCAGGACTTGGATTCTGGGACACCCCTTATTACGATATTTCGTTTACGATTTGTGGGCGAGATCCTAATTTTCCCACCCTCGCTAGGGTGGGAGTTCACAGAGGTGGCGTTACTCGTGGATGCTGGCACTTCAACATGAGAGTGATTTTTGTCCAATGCTGGGATTCTGTGACTTACACTTTTGGATGATATATTACCTTTGTCTTCTGAAACTCGTTTCTTTATTTTCTGGGATCCCTGCCGGTTGCCCTCTTTCCTTACGGGATACTGTTTGACAGCTACATCGAGCTCCGTAGACGTAGCGTCATCTTCCTTGTTGGATGTGATGGTTACGGAAGCTGTGCCTGCGTATGTGCATTTGTATCCACTCAGGTTCCATCGTTATGGACTGCTTCTTTTCGGGCAAATTGTGAGGAGCCGGCATGTTGGACGTCTTCTGTTTTCGCTGCTGCATGTCACCGTTGCAATCTTAATTGTACTTATCTCTCTCAATTTCTTTTAGTCAATTGCAATGATTGATCTTCATTTCTCGATTGCATTCTACTGATCGCCGTCTCAATTAAACTCCTGACTCTGCTCTTCATCCTTGATGCATAGCTTTCTGGATCTTGCTCAGAGTTCATTACAATCCTCAACAACACTCGCTATCTAGAAGCTGCGTTTTTCTCAATTGCAATGATTGATCTTCATTTCTCGATTGCATTCTACTGATCACCATCTCAATTGAACTCCTGACTCTGCTCTTCATCCTTGATGTATAGCTTTCTGGATCTAGCTCAGAGTTCATTACAATCCTCAACAACACTCGCTATCTAGAAGCTGTGTTTTGTCCATCGCCAACTCTTGACAACCTTGATACTTTCCTCCGAATTTGCCACCCTGGCGATTGTGTCCAGGTTAAGTTGATGATCGAGGCGGGTTCTGATGGTTTCGCCTCTTTGTTGGTGGACTATGCAGTCAGCAAGGTTGCATCTCGATGACGATCTCGTGACCTCTACTGTCCCCTCTTCGTTTCAACCCTGTTGTCCACGATGAACTCCTCCTCTCTCACCTCCACTGGTGGTTATACACAGAAGCTCTGAATTCTATATTATCTCTCACCCGACAAGGAGCGTTCCGAACCCTCATACGTTGTCAGCAACATCACAATACTATCCGATTGCATCTAGCTATTAATTTTTTAGTGAAGCAGTTTTTTCTCCTTGTTTTTTTTTAAATTGGTGGCTCGCCAAACTCTGCCTCCGATTTAACCGTAGGAATTTTTTTACTGCTTCTCTTCTAGTTCACCTTATATGTCAGTAGATTGTTGAATTGTTATAAAAATGGTAAATCGTTCTGAATCGGGTATGCTTACCATTCTACTTATTTCTGCTGTTCATATTGATGCTCAAATAGTGGACCTATTAACCACATGTATTTATTTAAAATCAAGATACTAAGTTTGTAATGATGGGGCCCTCTGGGTCTTAAATATACAATTTATTTATTTAACTTCTCTATCTCCATCTTCAACCCCTGCATATCCTTTTCAATCTCCGAAATATTTTTGAAGAAGTTTAAAGCATACCGCACACGCTTCGTCCTCGTAATTGACATCCAAAAAAATTACTAAACTCTTGGGCCGTTTGGCGGGAGGGGATTTTAAGGAAACATGTCCGGAAATGAGGTCATTCGTATTATGATTTATGTTTATTCCATCATTAAAAATAAGGTCAGCGAGTTTGTCGTACGGCGATAGCTCAGTGGTATCACCGTCGTTCCCCGCACGCTGGTGCCCCGGTTCGAATCTCTGCAGTGCCACATATTTTGCACAATTCCCGAAGAGTTTATTTTTGACTTCCATGTTTGATCGCAAAAACGATAAAGGGTGTTAAAAATATGGGACGAAGGTTTTAGCGGGAGCAACTTTATGAATAAAATATCGAAATGACTCAGCCCTTTGTTGACTGGAAGATCTCGTGGAGTTGCTGGCGAGAAGTGCACAGGAGGAGGATATCGGCCGTATCCGCTGTTTTGCTGCAGTAGTCTTGTGAGGAGGAAGAGTATGTCGAATAGAATCCAACGCTTGATAAATAAAGTCCGCAAGAGTGACTAGTAGACTGAAATCCCGAAAGTAGTAAATTCCTCGGAGGTCGAAAATTTTAAACCGAATTCGAAGGGCGCGGTTGATGTTGTTTATAAACATGGTCAGTACTGATTTATATGACCGACATAAGAGAAGTTTCAACTTTCTTTCAAAAAACGTCCCTAGGAGTAAAATCCCCCTAGACATCGCAGTTCCTTTCTTTTACTCATGCGGCCTTAACTTTAAAGTTTCGGAAGATAAAAGGTTTTCTTCTCCTAACAAAATCCCGCCAATTCTGCCCAAAGGTTTTTCGGCGATTAAAGTGAACATTATTTCTCTAACCATGAGCAACCAGCTCAATATTTGAAGAAATAAGCTGTTTGTCTTTAGAGAAAAAACCCCACTGGAACGTCGGGTTTCACCCATATTAGGAAACGAGGAGCGTAGATATACATCAACAAAACCAAAAGTTATCTCAGAGAATGGACCTCTAGCTACTGCATGCACACAGCCCACCAGATCAACAGGAATTTCGATTCCATTTGAATATTCACCCATTCACCTTTTTCTGGGTTTGAGTAAAATCGTTTCAAAGCCACCGCTTTCCCTCCCAAGTCTACCTCGCCTGCTATATCTGTCAAATCTAGTAAACCTAAGAAAACCACCAGTAAATCTGAGTCATTTGCTAAGCCAGGCCTCAAAATCAGTAATGTCATTACCGATGGGAAACTTGCTAACACCTCTACATCTACAACAGTTGAGAACGCTCACGTTAGCATTTTTCCCAACTCAAAATTTTCCAACATCCCCAAATAATTAAGTCTTCTACTTATGTTAATAGTTTTCCGAAAGCATTTTTCCTTTTTCAAATGCCTGTTTTCCGCCAATTTATGCTAACTTCCCTCAAAATCTCCCTTTTATGCCACCCCCTATCTTTCCTACGCCACAATATAGCCTTCGCTTCCAGAATTTTCATCCAAATATGCCGTTGTATAATAATCTCAGTTCTTTTAAAATTAACATTTCGACAAATTGTAGACCAGAGTAATTTTGCTTCCCACCTTTTTTTTCTTCTCTACAGTTTTCTTTTCCGCCATCAAATCTTTCCTTTTTTATAAATACTGATGAGCGCAACCTGCAGATCAGGAATACGCTCAGTTTAATTTCACTCAATGTGAGATGGCTGAGCTTAGGAGAGTAGCTTTTGAGCTTAATCCAGACGTGCTGTGCATCATGAATCCTGGGCTCCTAAATCGGCTTCTCGACGCTTGCTATAGATAATTTTAATTTGTACCGACTAAAACCACGCTGAAAAAGGTAGCGTAAGTTGCCTTCTTTATATTAAGTCATCCTTTATACCTTTCCTTTTTCAGCTGAGCATTTCGTCCTTTTCTGGAAATGTATGCTTTGCTTCAGTCACCCTCTCGCACAATAAAAAAGCGATAATATGCTGAGTCTATAATCCTCCCTGTTATTCTGGCTATCAAAGCGAGCTCTGTGAACTATTTGAAAAAGTTGCAGGGACTCAATTTTATGTCAAATTAATCGTAGGCAATTTTCATCTGCCAGACATTGACTGGCAGGCAAATTCCTCTCCGCCAAATTTTCAGAAAGTGGTCGATACTATAAAATTTTCAAACTTGTCCCAACTGGTTAGTTCAGTGACTAGAAATGACAGCATTTTAGATTTAATTTTACAAATGATTTCCACCCTCTCTTTATGAATTTCTATCGGGATCACGCACTAATTCACTGTTGTTTTCCAGTCTCCCTTTCTACAAAACCTGAGGTAAAATGCAATAAACTGAACTTTGCTAACAAAAACCATGAATTAATAAATAATTTCGTAAGCACTCTAGATTGGCATAGCATATTTTCAATCAACGATCCAAAATTTTTCCATGAGCTATTGCAGAGCCTTACAGAAAAAATCCAGGCTTTTTCCCGCACAAGATATTTAATTAAAATACAGCCTCTTCCACTGTTTCACATTTTCTCTAAAATAGACTTAAAAAATTTAGAAAGCAAATTAACGATCCGTCTTAAAGCTCTTTGTCAGTTCAATCAAGGATTGCACAAATATTTGAATAAGCATTGAAAATTAGGATCGCGTGAGATAGGCATAGGGAGCCTTGGGCACTAAGTGATGCCAATTCATCCAAATCTGTTGCTCATGTCTTCCATGTGTGAAGTCATCGGCTAAGAGTCTGAATGTAACTCCGCCTTTACTTGACTGCAACAACATTTCGTTACAGAGGATTTGGACAAAGATGAATTGTTACATTCATTTTTGCCAACCACTTTACCATTGAAACTAGCCTCACTCCCTCAATTCCTCTGCTTTCAAATTCAAATAAACTTCTAACAACCATTAATTTATCGCCTGCAAGTATTCAAAAAGAACTAGCTCACCTAAAAATTCAAATTCGGTAGGAACTGATAACATTTCAAACTCACTTATTAAACAGTTAAGAGATTTTCCGCATTTATTAAGCAAATTATTCTCCGTATTTCTCGACAATGGTTTCTTCCACGATTATTGGAAAACGTCTATTATAATACCAGTTTTCAAATCTCCTTCCCGCTCTAAAATTAATAAATATATCGGTGTTCATAAAACGCCCTATCTTGCTAAACTCTTCGAAAAACTAATTGCACAAAAAATTATGGATTTTTGCATAAGTAATCAAATTCTCAACTCCTGCCAAAATGGCTTTTAACTGTACCGCTCTTGGGAAACCTGCCACATGTGTTTTCTAAATCTACTAACCTCTCTTCTTAATGAGCATCTAGCTGCAGCAGTTATCTATTTTGATCTAAGTAAGGCATTCGATAAAGTTTCTCATAGACGACTTTTCGCTTAAACTAGAGGCTATAGAATTCCGTAGTCCCCTTACTGACTTTATTAGATCATACCTGTGTGATCGAAAACAAAAGGTTTTAGTGGGGTCCTCCGACTCATGTGCTACCCCCCATTGTGAGTGTTGTCCTTCAATGGTTCTTACGTTATGGTTCTTACTTAACATAAATGACATTTCATCTAAAGTTAAACATTCTCAATCTTTTATTTATGCTGATGACCTTAAATGCATTTATTTCTTCTCTAACTCTACGGTCGAACGATGCCTAGAACAAACTCATTCGGACTTAGACGCACTTTTTGCTTGGAGCTCCACATGGCTAATGGATTTCTCACATTTTAAGTGTCACTACATGAGTTTTGGGCCTGTAAGGCTGCTGCAACCTGTTATTTTTAAAGGGTGCCCTATGACTGAATGTTCCTCCATGAAGGACTTGGGCTTAAGCTACACCAATAAATTTGATCTTTTGCCTCATGCCGATAGAATAATGGCCAAATCTGCTCAGACTTGCGGCTTTATTTCTTATACTTTCTACCTTCCTGAAATTAAATTAAGACTTTATTTATGTTTGTACATCCCATTCTTGAATTTTGCCATCCTTTCTTCGGTTTAATGAATAAAACTAGTCGTTAAAAAATTGAAAATTTCCATACACATTTTACCAAACACTCATTTATCCGACTTTTCAAATGCTTCCCATTCAAACCGATGCCAGCTGACAACGCTAAAATTTATTTGGGTCCAGAGACTGGAAGCAGGCTTTTGTCTCCTTTTTTGACTTAATAAAAGCTCAAATCTCCCAAAAGTTTTCTGCCATTACCCCGTCAGTCTTCCTTGTTACCTACTAAATTCAGCACAAATTATACCTCCTGTTGCATCCTCCCCGTGCAAACGCTCTCTCTACTTTGCTTCAAGGTATAGCTTTATTTCGAATAACTTGCCTATTTAAATTATGTCGCTAAATAGTCTATCTGCATTCAAGCGAAGACTGCACATTTATCTTAACACTGATTCTATATACCTTATATTTTCCTCATCATTTCCGAGCAGCTTTCTCTATGACTCGGAAAAAGGACCATCGGGAATTTAAGTGGCCCTCTTGAAACTATTTTTCTCTACCTCGAGTCCCTCATTTACCATGATATCTCCTTATATCGCCAGTCATTCAAAAGATTAAGTCATTCGGACGTACACATTCGCACGTACACAGTCTAAAATTCTGCCGTTTCTTTGGATACTCAACATTAGCAGAATTAAATTCTGGATCCAAGAATGCTGAGATCTCAAGTTTACGATGCATTTTCGCGAGATTTTGTTTCATACCCCATAGTGATCAAGAAGGATTCATTTCGACGTTTCCTTATCTCATTCTGAAATGCTTCTGCAGTATTCGCTTCTCTACCACCTTACCTTATTTCCCTAAGCAGTTTTTTTCTCCTACCCTCAATTCGAAAATGGAGGCCTATTGAACTCTGCCTCCATTTTCAAGGTAGGAGTTTTAACACTGCCTATTTTCTAGTTCGCTATAATTTCAAAACATCGCTAACTGTTGACATAACAGGAAAATGTCTCCCTAAATTATTAAATAATTGTACATGTTATCCGCACACATTGTCATAATTTTATTTTGTTTCTAAAGTTTGTTTAGGCAGTGCCTTGCCGGAACTAACCAAATATAAATTCTGAAATTCCCAATAATCTACAAAAGATTTCAATGAACTAACTGACCAGCTGGCCTCACCGCTCTCCAACATCTTTGAAAGTTCGATGGAGGCGGGGGCTCTGACTACCGAGTGGAGGTAACCAGCATAACCCTCATCTGTAAAGGAGGAGAGAAGATATCACCAAATAGTTTCAACCCAGTCAGCCTCACAATGATGGAGAAGATAATAAAAACGGAACTGATGAGGCATATTGAAGATAATAACTTGCTGAGTTCATATCAAAATGGAAATCGAAGGGATTGATCCTGCCTCACATACCTGCATACATCTGTGTAAAACTGGACGAAATTATTAGAAATGGGTTTGTCAGTCGATGCAGTCAACATTGTCTTTAGCAAAGTCTTTGACAGGGTTCCACATAGATGTTTGATCTTTAAGCTGTGGCAAGTGGGTGTGACTGGCAACCGACTAAAATGACTTGCTGACTTTCTCACAGGCAGGCGCCACAGGGTTTGTATTGGAAACGCCACATCTCAATGGGAAACCGTTCACAGTGGATTTACGCAGGGGAGCGTTCTGGGTCCCATTTTGTTTATGATATACGTTAACGACTGTCTTTATTGTCTGAAATGCGAGAAAAAAATGTACGCTGATGTTCTGAAGTTATGGAAGTCGATTGAAAAACCGGAGGATGCGCGGAACTTACAAAAAAACGTAGATCGCTTGCAAACATGGTGTGATAAGTGGCTGCTGAACCTTAATTTTAACAAATGCCAAATCATCCAACTGCGGTCTAATTACAGAAGGATGATTAGGTTTGAATATCAGTACTTCATCAGTCGTCAACAAATAGATGAGGAAGTTAAATGTTCTAAGGGACTTGGGTATGTGGATAACTCCCATTATTATAATAATAATTATAATAATAGTTGTATTTAATACCGGTTTACAGGCATTGTCAGATGAAATATTCAGTGGGTAGAGGCTGGCAGTAAAAAAACTCATGAATATATATAATTATAAGTTTTTTTTCCTATCTTTATGTTATTCAGGAGAAAAAACTGCCGCCTGTAAGGATGATAGCAATTCAGATCAGGGAAGGGCTAACACAATTGCAGTCTGTATGCAGTTTCTCTGTCTTTGCTATGAACCGGGATTCTTCCCCAGGCAAGAAAGCATCCGTGTACGGTTGCTCACTGTCTGCCGAAGAAGTCAACGGGTGCAGGCTGCAGAGACGGTGCCGTATCCCTCAAAGTAACACCTGGAATCGGGTTCAGATGCCGCGCACTCCGTCGAACAGGAAAACAGATTCTACCGTGTTGGTGCCCAGAATTCTTGGAAACTGTTCTGAATGCAAAAAACTAGTAAAAGTTATCTTAAACAAAGAATAACTTTGCTGGATTTTTATATTATGGGGAAGTTTATTCCACATGGCCATGGCATTTACCGAAAAGAACCGTCGATACTTAACTGTGCGAGCTAATGGAAGAAATAAAAAGACATTGCGATGACTGCTGCGCCGAGGATGGTCAAGCTGCCTCACAGTGGTAAGGGGATTAAATGTACGACTATTCAAAAGCTTAAACAGCAAAAAGAGTCCCTTCTGCACTCGGCGAAACCATAAGGGATCAAGGTTTACAAGCCCACAGCGTTCTTGCTACGACAGATTATGGTGCTCCAACAATAAAATTCTTTTCGTGAAGAAGTGCTGGACCGATTTTATTTTCTTCCGTTCGCTAGCGCGCAGAAGGCTAAATAGAAACGAGCAGTATTCCAGGCCAGGTCCAACGTACATTTTATAAAGGCGGAGTCTAATATCAATAGTTTTAAAATTTCGGAGGATAAACCCCGCAGTTCTGCGTGCTTTGGGGACAATCAGGGCGCAATGCTCTGAAAGATTGAGACCGTTTAAATATGATATGCCCAGGTCCTTAACAACGCCAGGTACATTTATATCGTGGCCATCTATGCTTAGATGAGGCTGATGGTTGTCACCGACAACCATAACGGAACATGTGTGCCAAGAAAGGGAAAGGTGCCATGTGCAGCACCACTGGGCAAAGGCCTCGAGATAATTTTTTAATAGATCAAGCATGGTGTCGCGATCTGCCGGCTTGTATCGAAAGGCAACTTTTAAATCGTCGGCATACATAAAGGGCCTACCATTTCGAAATAAACCTGACACATCATTGACAAAAAGACAAAATAAAAGCGGGCCTAGCACACTTCCCTGAATAACTCCACTCCTCACACGTGCCGAGTTTGAGATAGCATTGGAGATCTTAACATTTTGTGTACGAGAGCTCAGGTAAGAAGATATCAAGCTCAGAAGTTTACCACATATACCGAAAGAGGAGAGATTCAGGAGAAGAAGGGCAGGGTCAACACGATCGAAGGCTTTGGTGAAATCGAAATAGACTATGCAAAGTGTAAAGCCATTATTCCTAGATTGTAGAACATGATCAAAGAAAGAGAGCTGACATGTGTCACAAGACCTTGTTTTGAGGAACCCATGCTGGGCTGCACTCAATAGGTTATTCTCAGTTAAATGATATATCATCTTATCTTTGATCAAGGTCTCCAGGATTTTCGAAGCAGCGGACAGTGTGTTGATTGGCCGAAAATCGTCAAATGACGTAGATTGGCTGTGTTTGGGGATAGGTAGAATGTGCGATTCCTTCCATACACTGGGAAAGGTCTCACCTTCAAGAGCTAGATTAAATATCTTACATAGGAGTGACGGGAAAATATCATAAGCATCCGCCTTTATAATACTGATCGGTACGCCATCTGGTCCAGGACTATAAGATTGACGAAAACGTCGAATGGCTACGGTTACGTCCCAGAGGGTAAAAGTTATGGTCTCGAGGACGGCACCGGTTCAAACCTGGTTGGGCGGAGGGGAGTGGTCGAATTTTCAATAAATGTTTTGGACAAGAAAACGTTAAAACTATCAGCCGTCAATTTGTCATCAACTACAGGATTGCCAACGGAGTCCAGTAGTACGGGATGCCATGTTTTACTATGGGTTCTTATTGCGCGTGAAAAAAGTTTCGCTACCTTAAACGAACGGTTTTCATCATATTTGACCTCTTCGGCTAGCCGTTTTTCTTCGGTTAGCCTCTTGGCCTGCTCAAAAATACGGTGAATCAAGGACAGAACGGAAATGTCGTTTTGCAAATGGAATCGACGAGAGAGTTGACGCAACCTACGGTGAAAATATAAAGGGAGATAAACCTCATCCGTGACATTAATTAATTTCTTAGGGGGAACAAAACGAGAAATAAGTGGATCTAAAACTTCGTAAAGCATACCGGTACAGGTGTTCACATCCTGACACAAAGAAATTAGACCAGTCGTGGGAGTTAAGATGTATCAATAATTCTGTCGAAAGCGCTAATCGAAAATCAAAGAAAAAGCTTTATTTTTTGGAAAGCGTTTCATCGGTTTCGAGTTGTATTGTAGAAATAACGATATCATGGTCTGAGCTCCCAAGTGGGCCTAATGATGACACTGTCAAGGGCAGGTAACCTCTGCAGAAGATTAGATCAAGTATGCTTGATCCTCGGGTAGGGAAGTCAAACCATCGACACACTGTGCAAATATAGTAAAGCAAGTTATGTTTATCTTAGGATCGATCAGAAGATCCTTCGTTAAATTTGATGAAGAGTGTTTGGGTGCGTGATTGGAACATTTGTTCAGCCGTTGTTGGAATATTGCGTTCAGGCGAGTCACCCCTGCACGAAGCATAATTACTCTTTGCTGGATTAAGTTCGACGGAGGGGGACGAAATTAGACAATGGATTTGAATGCCTACCCTATGAGGGCCGCCTAGAAAGACTTTCATTTTTTTCCTCTCTCTTGTAGGCAATACAGAGGGGATATGATCTTAGTCTTCAAATTTGTCAGAGGAATTGACTGTGCTCTTCAGATGGCCGACTTTTTTGAATTGGCAAACATGTAAAATCTCTGAGTTCACCAATACAAACTGAAGAGAAACCACGCCAAACTTGAAGTGCAGGCCATCTTCTTTTTCCAACGGATGATTGAAGAATGGAATAAACTGCCAACTGTGGTTGTTTAGACTAAAAGCGTTGAAATGTTTAAAATAAGACTTGATGAATTTTTACTTGATGTAAGAGGTCAAGGTGAACTACCATATGAGATTCGTCTAAATAACCTAAAGCTCTATCCTCTGAGTTATTGGCAGTTGCGCGGGACTTGCTACAAACCTTTCGTATCGTGCGTGGCATGGATTGCGCCCTCCTATGTGACGACTTTTTCCAACTTGCTACTACGAATAATCTCCGAGGTCATCCATTCAAACTAAGTGTGCCCCAAGTAAGATTGGATGTGAGGAAGTATTTTTCACTAACCATGTCGTGGAACCATGGAATAACCTACCTGAGGCGATTGTTATGTCCCAGTCTGTAGATAAATTCAAACATCGGCTTGACATACATATGCTGCAGCACCACGAAGACTATGTGACTACTTAACCTTAACAATATCAGTGTACCACGTAAATCTGCCTGCATTCCCTTGACTGTAACTTCTTTTCATTGCTTCTTATTCTTGCTTTTTTTATGTAACAAACTAGGATTTAAAAGGCGTAAGCCTATTTTCCTCAAATACACTGAACTGAACTGAACTGACACCAATGGCCGATATACTAAAACCACTATAGCCATGTAACATTTGTATATTTTGCTAGCGTCTACCTGTAAATAGGGTTTTCAAATGCTCTGCCTATCTCCCTTTTATATATACTCAATTATACTGAATAAAGTTAAAAACAAAGCTCACATATCCCTCAGGTCATTCAGAGGAAAATATGTTTAGCAGTATTTTGAAGAACGCCTTAGACCGAGAGAATGGTGTAGTTTTCCAGAGTTTACCTGAACCAATTGCTCCTACCTCGAATGAAAGGATCTCCGCTGACATTGGTATGTTTCAGCACCTGCTGAACAATTTAATTTATTCGGGAGACAACGTTACCATTCGCGCAGCCTTCAGGATCGGAAAAATGATATTGAACAGTCAGCAACTGTGAGACCTTGGCCGGTCAAAATTTTCTTGGACATCAAGGAAGAGGCTAAGCTACTTCTAGCTAGAAAGACCAACTTTTGAAACTCTCATAAGCAGTTTTTTCAGCCGGACTACTCTCTGTCAGAATTTCTGAAACGCCGCGAATTAAAGATTGAATTGAAGAGGAGACTTGCAGCTGGAGAGGACAGCCTGGTTGTTTTCAGGGGACGCGTGATACAGAAAAACGCGCCATTTCTGTGGAACCAGCCAATGCTGCTAACTATATTATATAGCATTGGCAAACTCGAGACAAACGGAATTTGGCTCTGCCGAGTGTCGCCAACTTAAATTTCTGAATACTAACGCCCAAAGCCTGTTTTCGAAGCTCAACGAACTGAGAATACAGGTAGCGGTTCTGTCTCCTGATATTATAGCGATCACAGAAACATGGCTGTCACAGAAAATTAGAGATTGCGAATTAACCTTATCCTCAACCTTATGTTCACCTTATGTTACCCTTGTGTTCAGGAGAGACCGCACCCACCGCCAGGTTGGAGGAGTTTTGATGTAAATTAAGAGCAATTTTATAATCAGTGAAAAGACAAAGAAGATTTCCAATGGTAATGAGGCTATTTGGCTGAAAATAAAGACGCAGGATCTCAGACCCTTGAAGCCATCACTCTGTACCAACCACCGGGGACAGACACCGACGCTGATATTTGGAGAGCATATTTGTTGGAGAACATAACGGAGATTGGTAGTCGACCTGTGTCATTCATATTGGTGACATCAATGCACCCAACATTCGATGAAACGATCTGCAGGCGCAGTGCTCAAAGTATTCCTTCGATCACCGTCTGCTTAAGACAACACTTGAAGCTCTTTTCACACAACATGTATTTGTTCCAACGAGAGTATTTGGAGGACAACAAGCTAGTTGTTTAGATATCATCTTCAATAAAGATCCTGACAGAAAAGACGAGGTACACTGCCTACCTCCACTTGGTTGAAGTAATCATGAAGAAACTTCATGGGAGTTTGGTTTATATTCTGTGCCATCTACAATAAATGAAACCAGGCCCAAGCTATGGCGAGGAGACTTTTGCAAAATGCGAGCGGAGGCATCACGAATAGACTGGGATCTTCTCTTTTCCGGGAACCTAACTGAGGACTGGAATTTATTGAAGGAGTAGTTGTGGAATCTTATAAAATGCCACTGTCCGTCATCAAAACTTAGGATATCCAACAGACCGCAGTGGCTGACAAGATATCTAAAAAGAGAGATTAAAAGGAAAGAAAGCTTTGGAAGAAATTTTGCCGATCCAATGAAACGTCTGCCTTGCAAACATACAAGATTCAAAGGAAGAAGGTTTAAAGCTTGATCTTAAAAAGACGATGGGATTACGAGAGGGATTCGCTCCAGCAAGCAGTTTACAATCCCAAATTGCTCTACAGCTATTTACGAAAAAGCACACATAACGGGAACCCGATTCCTTTCATGAGAAACGATGACAGTTTCGAGATATCAGAAATATAAAACAGAGCTGAAAACTTTCCACAGTCCTTTCAGTCAGTTTTCACCAGAGAAGCTGTTTTTATCCCATATAGTTATGAGACCATGGGAGCGCCAATTATTCCCGAAATGCTCTTTTGAGAAGAGGTGGTCGTTGAAGAACTGAAAAGTCTGAAGATATACAAATCCTCCAGCCTGGACGAGATTCTAGCATAGCTTCTCCTCGAACTTGCTCAAGAGATGGCCAAACCGCTATCCTTTCTGTGGTAGAAATCGTTCGATGCGGAAATTCGTCCTACAGGCTGGAAAACAGCCCACATTACACCGCTTCATAAAAGCGGTAGTCGTGCATTTGCTACAAACTACAGGCCTGTCAGCTGGACCTCAATCTGTTGCAAGGTAATGGAGCAGTTTTTCAAAAAGGAATTAATGATTTATTTAGAAACCCATAACCTCTTATCAACGGCACAATATGGATTTCGTAGGGGAAGAACATTTGCTACGAAATTACTTTATACGATGCAAAGCTGGACAGAAGCACTTGATCCAAAAGACACTGTGCATGTGGCCTACATTGGTTTCCAGAAGGCCTTCGATATTGTTCCACACCAGCGTCTCCTTTACAAGTTGATAATTTTAGGTATTGGAAGCAAAGTTCTTACCTGGATCGAGCATTTTCTCGTTGGTTGTTCCCAAGTGGTCTTTGTAGGCAGAACGTGATCAAAGCGCACAGTCATCGAGAGTTTAGTCCCACAAGTTTCAGTGCATGGACCGATCCTATTTGTCTTGTTCATTAATGATGGTGTAAAGAAATTTAACTGTGACTTTTCCATGTTTGCGGACAACATAAAAATCTGGAAAGTTATTTTCTTTTATTAATTGCCAGTTTACAGGCAACGTCAAAAAATATATATATATACAGTAGAGAGTCAAGTTGACAGTGAAAAAAACAAATTCCTGATCGTTGTTTCATGTGTTTTCAGGAGAAAAAACTGCAGCTTATTGAGTAATTAAAGTTCAGGAGAGGGACGCGTTGACAAAGGTGCCCGGTGAAGAACTTCTCCATTCAGTGTTATGGATCCGGTATTCTGCACCAGCAGGTATGTTGACGAGTGGCTGTTCGCTGTCGACTGAGAAATAAACCGATTGAGGTCTGCAGAGCCAGTAATTTTTCCCCTCAGCATGAAGTCCGGCACGGGATTTGGAGTCCGTGAATGCCATCAGAACCGAAGAAAGCTTCCACAGAATCAGCACCCAAAAGTTTTGGAAGGTGTTCTGAATGTAGAAAACTAGTGACAGCTCGCGTAAACAAGGGATAGCTTTGCTGAATTTTGATACTTCTTGGTAGCATATTCCAGATTGCTATAGCGTTTACTGAAAAAACCGTCAGTATCTAACTGTGCGTGCCAAAGGAAGAAATAAAAATACATCTCGATGACTGGTGCGCCGAGAGGGGTCGAGGTGGCTCAGAGATGTAAGGGGGTTAAATGTACGACTGTTTAGTAGTTTAAATAGCAAACATAGTCCCTTCTGTAATCTGCGAAGCCACAGTGGGTTAAGGCTTGTAAGCTCACAGCGTTGGTGGTAGGACAGGTTTCGGTGATCTGAATAGAAAACACTTTTTTTTGTAAAGAAGTGCTGGACTGATTCTATCTTCTTTCTTTCTCTAGCGTACAGAAGGCTAAATAGAAACGAGCAGTATTCCAAACTATGCCTGACATACATTTTATAGAGGCTGATTCTAATGTTGACGGTTTTAAAATTTCTGAGAATGAACCCAGTAGTTTGGCATGCTTTCGAGACAATCAGGGCACAGTGCTCTGACGAATTAAGACTACTAGAATATGATATGCCCAGATCCTTTATAACTCCGGGCACATTTAGGTCGTGACCGTCTTTTCTTAGGAAGGGCTGATGGTTGTCGCCAATAACCATAACGGAGCACTTTTGCCAAGAAAGCGAAAGGCGCCATGTGCGACACCACTGAGCGAAGGCCTGGAGATCCTTTTTTAGAGCTCAAGCACGATGTTGCGATTGACCGGTTTATATCGATAGGCAACTTTTAAATCGTCAGCGTACATTAAGGGCCTACCATATTGAAAGCAATCAAGAACATCGTTAACAAAGAGGCAAAATATAAGCGGGCTGAGCGTGCTGCCCTGAATAACTCCGCTCCTAAAATGCGTGGGGTTGGAGATAACATCAGAAAATTTAACCATTTGTGCGGGAGCATTCAAATAGGAAGATATTAAGTTCAGAAGCTTGTTACCTATGCCGAAGGAGGCAAGTTTCAGCAGTAGGAGATCATGGTCAACACGATCAAAAGCCTTCGTGAAATCGAAGTAAACGGTGTAAATTGCAAAACCGCTGTCTCTAGATTGTAGCACATGATCAAAGAAAGAGAGCTGGCAAGTGTCACAAGACCTTTTTTTCGAGACACCCATGCTGGGCCGCATTAAGTACGTTATTCTCTGTTAGGTGACGCATCCTCTTGTCTTTGATCAAGGCCTTGAATATTTTCGAGACTGCTGGTGGTGTATTTATTGGCCTAAAGTCATCAAATGACGTAGGTCGGCCGTGTTTGGGAATGGGTAGTATGTGCGATTCCTTCAATAAAATAGGGAAAGTTTCACTTTCAAGAGCAAGATTAAATATATTTTACAGAAGGGACCGAAAAATATCGTTTGTATCCGCCTATAGAACGCTGACCGGGACGCCATCTGGTCCAGGACTGTAAGATTGACGAAAACGCCGAATGGCTACGGTCACGTCCCAGGGGGTAAAAGTTATGGTTTCGAGGACGTTACTGGTCCAAACCTGGATGTTATGAAAGGAAGCGGCAGAACGTTCTCAAAAAGTTCAAGACAAGAAAGCATTGAAGCGATCAGCAGTCAACTTAGCGTCAGCCATAGGGTTTCCTAAGGCGTCTCGAAGAACGGGGTCCTGCGTTTTTCTTTGCTCATTTACTGTGCACGAAAAGAGTTTCACAACATTTAACGAAGGGTTTTCGGCAAATTTAAACTCATCGGCTTGTCATTTTTCGTCAGATAGCTTCTTAGCCTCTTCAAAGATTTGTTGGATCAATGGCAGGACGGAAGTGTCGTTTTGTAGATGAAAACGACGGGAGAGTCTACGCAGTCTACGGCGGAATGATATAGGGAGGTAGACTTCATCCTTGACATTAATTATTTTCTTACGGGGAACAAAACGAGAAATAAGTGGACCTAGAACTTTTTTAAAAGTATCAGTACAAACATTTACATCCGAACATACAAAGAAGTTAGTCCAGTCGTGGGAATTTAGGTGTGTTAGCACTTCCCTCATATTTGCTGAGCTGAAATCACAGAAAAAGCTATATTTTTGGGAAAACGTTTCAGCAGCCTCTAGTTCTAGTGTAGAAAGAACTAAAGCATGATCAGAACTCCCAAGTGGATCTAAAGGTGACACTGACAATGGCTGACAACCTCTACAGAAAATAAGATAAAGTATGTTTGATCCTCGGGTTGGAAAATCAACTACCTGGTCCCACATGCCTATATCTATGGCCTCAAGTAGGTCTTCGAAATTTTCAGGACCGGAAGTTGGAAACCAATGAACTTCAGGAAGATTGAAGTCACCTGCAATCAAGCAGTACTTCAGATTTAAGTTAGCTGTGACGTGAAATGCCTGCAAGAGACAAAGATCGTAATCCTCGCGGGCATTGGGTGGGTGAAAGACACTCCCAACGAGTAAAGATTAGTTATCTTTTAGAACTACTCGGAGCCAACAGCTCTCTTCTACCGCGGTAAATTGGCGATTGTCCAACGGAAGAAATGTAAGTGGTTGCCTAACTTAGATACAGCTTCCTCCACCACGGCCCTCGTGTCGATCATTCTGAATGTAAGCGTAGCCTAGAATAGCGAGTTCGGAGTCGGATACACAGGGTGTTGCCCCATGTCGCTGTAACTATTACAATGTCGGGGCGGTGGATGAAAACCAGAGTCTGGAGCAAAGGCATTTGTATTAAGCAGAGATCTGGCATTGGGACGATTATTTTAAGTGGGCACGTTTTTGGTTTCTGAAAAGAGACAGTTAGGCTGTCAGAGTGATTGCCTTCGGCCAAAGAAATGGTCTTTTCACTCGAACTATCTGTTCGTCCCTTATTTTGAGATTTTTCCCGCAATTGGTCTTTCGTGTTTCCAGTTCTGTTATTAACTGGCGCATTTTCATTCGCTCTTTCAGCCCATTTTCCGGTTGAAAAGACACTTCAGAATGCGGACCCCGCAGGGTTGATTTCCTCTGTAGCAGGAGCGTGCCTGTGCTTTGTTTTCCAAGATGATTTTAAGAAGTCTTGGTCGAGGATTTGAATCGGGTGTTGACAGAGCCTTTTCCTTATTCTATATGCCTTGAGAATTTGAATGGACTCGCCGTCCGTTAGCAGAGTTTTTGCATACAATTGAAGGAGTTCCAAGTCATGTTTTACTCGCTCCTTCGGAATTACTGACGCTGACTCAGGAACGCCCTTTATGATAAGATTATCTTTTCGATACAATCGAGTGCCCGTTTGCAACTCAGGTCTTTCAACTGAGTGAGTACTTGTTACCAGTTCCCTTGGTCCGATAGGTCCAGATGAACCGGGTGTTGGGCAGGCTGGAGCCAAATCTATGCACGACTTGGTCTTCTTAGACCTTTTCCTCTTTGGCTTTACAAACTCGCCAACCTCTTCAACAGCGCATGTTGGTGCAACGTCTAACAGCGATGTAGCGATGGGTGGTAAAGCCAGATTAGTGATGATGCTACCCGAACTAAGTACTGGTGGAGTGGGAGCAAGGACAAGATGGGGCTCCATTCGGAAGTAGTGAAAATTCCTCTGGTTTACCGGGTTCAGCAATCGCGATATGTTTAATGTGACTCCAACACGGCTTCTTACCGGACCGCTCTTGTGAAACCTGCCACCTGTCTTTTCTAAATCTACTAACTTCTCTTCGTAATGATCATCTCTCTGTGGTAGTTATCTATTTTGATCTTAGTAAGGCATTCGATAAAGTGCCTCAAACGACTTCTAGCTAAACTAGAAGCTATAGGATTTCGTAGTCCCATTACTGAATTTATTAGATCATACCTAAATGATCAAAAGCAAGAAGTTTTGGTAGGGTCCTCATACTCAAGTGCTACCCCGATTGTTAGTGGTGTCCTTCAAGGTACCGTATTAGGTCCTTTGTTGTTCTTACTGTATATAAATGATATTTCATCGATAGTTAAACATTCTCAATCTTTTATTTATGCTGATGACCTCAAATGCGTGTATTCCTTCTCTAACTCTACGACCGAACGGTGCCTAGAACAAATTCATTCAGACTTAGACGCTCTTTCGGCCTGGAGCTCCACATGGCTAATGGAGTTCTCACCTAATAAGTGTCGCTACGTGAGTTTTAGGCCTGTAAGGCTGCCGCAACCTCTTATTTTTGAATGTTGCCCTATGATTGAATGTTCCTTTATCAAGGACTTGGGCTTAAGCTACACCAATAAATTAGATCTTTCGCCTCATGCCGATAGAATTACGGCCAAAGCTGCTCAGATTTACGGCTTTATTTCTTTTAATTTCTACCTTCTTGAAATTAAATTAAGACTTTATCGTATGTTTGTACTTCTTATTCATGAAGTTTACTGTACTTTCTGCGGTTTAATGAACGAATCTAGCCGTTCAAAAATTGAAAATGTCCAAAGAAATTTCACAAAAAAACTCCTATTTCCGACTCTTTCAACTACTTCCTACTCAACAAGATGCCAGCTAATGAAGCTAAAATTTCTTTGGGTCAGGAGACTTGAAGCAGGCTTTTTGTCTCCTTTTTCCGACTAAATAATAGTTCAACTCTCCCCAAACTTTCTGTCATTACCCCCGTTTGTCTTCCTTACAACCTAAGAAATTCTACATTAATTATACTTCCCCCTGCATCCTCCACGTGTAAACGCTCTCTTTTCTTTGCTTCTAGGTATAGTTTTTCTTTGGAATAACTTGCCAATTGAAATTAGGTCGTTAACTTGTCTATCTGCATTCAAGCGAAGACTGCACATTTATCTTAACACTGATTCTTTTTAACCTTTTTATTTTTCCTCATCTTTTTCCCAGTAGCTTTCCCCATGACTCGGAAAAAGGACCATCGGGAATTGAAGTGACCCTCTTGAAACTATATTTTCGCTACCTCGGGTCGCCCATGAACTAGCATGTCTCCTTATATCACCAGTCATCCAAAACGATGACGTCATTCGGACGTACACATTCGGTGGTCCACAGTCTAAATTACTACCGTTTCTTTGGATACTAACCATCATCAGAATTCAATTCTGGATCCTAAGATGCTGAGGCATTAATTTCATTGACGCATTTTCGTGAGATTTTGTTTCATACGCCTAAGTGATCAAGAACGAATCACCTCGACGTTTCATTATCTCATTCTGAAATGCTACTACCGTATTACCCTACTCAACCACCTGACCATTATTTCCTAAGCAGTTTTTTCTCCTACCTTCTATTAAAAAATGAAGGCTTATTGAACTCTGCCTCCATTTTTATGGTAGGAGTTTTTTTCACTGCCTATTTTTTCTAGTTCACCATTAATTTTAAAACATCGCTAACTGTTGACATAGCAGGACAAGTTATGTATTTGTACATTTTATCTGCACACATTGTCATAACTTTATTTCGTTACTAATATTTGCTTAGACAGTGCCTTTCCGGTGCTAACCAAATATAAATTCTAAATAAATAAATAAATGTTAGCTTGAAGAAGCTATCTATGAATACGAATTTTACTTTTTGGTAGGCTTCTTACAGACAGGAGCTTTTTTAACAGTTGGGCAAGATATATATATTTTTAAGTTATCTATTTCTTGTCTTAGATTGCTTATTTCCTGCTACATTCCTGAGAATTTCTGCTGGAGGCTAAAACACCCCATACAAGTTTCGTCTTCGCAAGCTACATCAGTTAAGCTTTCTGAACTTTTACTCCGTTTAACGGGAGATGAACAAATAGCAGAATAACGATAATGACAATTGTTTTTTGCTTGTCCATTAACTTGCTTAACAAGATCTCCTGCCAATATGGCCAAGTGGGTAGAGGCACCGATTGATGGTCCCAAGCAATTTTGTAATGCATATTCAAAGCTAGGCCACGGACTTATTTTTTGTGACAATAAACTTAATGAACTTGAGTTTTGCATGTTAGAATTGCCACAAAATTAACAAAGAGTCAGTTAGGATATTCAAAAATAAGAAAATGAAAATTTAAGGACTTAGCCTTTGGTTTGAGCCCCTTCCGCGATTGAAAGCAGATGCAGGGAGCACACAGCCGGCGTGAGTTTCAGAAATCAGCAAAGATCGAGGCTATCAATTCCAGTTGAGATCAATCCTGGGGCAGGGAATAATCCTCAGCAGTAGAATTTTTGTTTTTTAAGCCTCAGAATCCTTACGTCGAAGTCGTAATTTACGAACTCAGGGGCATATATAGACAATTCTTTACTAATTTTCCAGCACCGTGTCTTCTACACTGAGGAAGGGACTAAAAACTCGTAGGCTCGAGGGACTTGCAATTTGAAACCAATTTCCAACGACACGCACCAGGATCCACACCAGTTATCAACCTTGCTGCCGATGGAGACAATTTCCAAGATGATCTTCGTCGATTGGACGAATGGTACCGCAGATGGCTCTTGTCCTTCAACTCAATCAAATGCACCCTGCTATATCTGGGAAATTGCAATCAGGTCACTGATAGGCGACCCTAATATTTAAACATTATGCCACCCCAAGTAGCAGAAACACAGAAGGATCTCGGCGTTTGGATGACAAACAACCTGAAGCCTTCTACGCAATGTTGCAAGGTGGCTAAATCTGCCAATTCAATGCTGTACGCTATCAAGCGGACATTAAAAGTTTTCAATGAAGATTGCTTTTATAAAGTCTTTGGTACGATCCAAGCCTGGCTACTGTTGACTAAGCAGGATAACAACCTGCTCTAAAGGGTGCAGCGCTGAACCAAAAAATAAGTAAAAGGTCAAGGTGAACCACCATATGAGATCCACCTAAATAACCTTAAGCGCTATCCTCTGAGTTATAGGCATTTGCGCGGAGACTTGATACAAACCTTCCGTATCGTGCGCGGCATGAATGGCGCCCTCCTGTGTGATGACTTGTTCCAACTAGCCTCTACTACTAATCTCCAAGTTCTCTTATTCAAACTACCTGTGCCCCAAGGAAGATTGCATGTGAGAAAGTATTTCTTCACCAACTGTGACGTGGAACCGTGGAATAACCTACCTGAGGCGATCGTTATGCCCCAGTCTGTGAATACATTCAAACATCGGCTTGACATACATATGGTGCAGCACCACGAAGACTATGTGACTACATAACCTTAACAATACCAGTGTACTACGTAAATCTGCCTGCATTCACTTGACTGTAACTGGTTTGCACGGCTTCTTATTCTTGCGATTTTTATGTAACAAATAGGGAGTTCAAAGGCGTAAGCCTATTTTCCTCAAATACACTGACCTGAAAAAAGACTTTTTTGCAAATGTTCGGTTAATTTGGTTTTACATGACTTCATACCATCAAAATGTTTTGGAGCACATTAAATTTCTTGGTGTCAGTAACCAAGACAGGTAGGGAACAGTTTGCATTAGGGAAATTAACGTAGTTGATCACCACTAGTAACAAGTGCGTTATATTCGATCGAATAAAAATGCCTATATCCGTTCCATAAAACTCCTTTGGTAAAAAATGTGTTCAATTTATGCATAAGACTTCGAAGTTGAATACCTTCGAATGCTGTATGGCAAGTATAATACACTTTACCTATTTTGAAATCTCCTGCTTGCGGTATAGTTAAGAGTTCGATAAGGCAAAAAATCTAAAACACGAAAGTTCGCACCAAAAAGGACATTGAAGATTCTTCAAGATGCTATTTTGAACGCAAAATTATATTATGACATGTCTTAAAATGATTTCGATCGTTTTCCCAAAAAAATGTCAAAGTTATTAGTGCAAAAATATCTGGTGTCGGCAAGCCATGCCATATATGCAAAGGCAATTTGTTAGTGATGTTTACCCAGGAAAACATAGCACTCCAGTACATTACGATTTCCAAGAGTGATGCAAAATGGAGTATGAAATCTGTGATAAGTCCTAGAGGATCAGCTTTTCCATAAGCTTACGCATTTTGTAAACCTTCGCTAGCTAACCGAGTCAAATCTCTGCTGTTTTCCGGAAATACGGATATGATGCTCTCGGGCACATCTTGCCTCCTCAAATGAATATTTACTGCAGGTATGTGTTTCAAATCGCAAAATCTTCAATGAAAATTTTGTTGTAGGAAGAGGCATACAGATTCTCCTAGAAATTTCATTACTATTCTACAAATTTATTGTGCGAAGTCGCTGGGTACTCCTAAATTTTTAGATGAACGACGTCTCCAGTCTTATACATTTCAATCGGGTTACGTTCAACGGACCGCATATTCTAGTAACCGATACTGTACGACATGCTTAAGGAGACTAATTTTCATGGACTGTGGTCTTTATTTCTTTAATAAGCCCATGCAGCCTACCTTTAAAAATTATTTCGGTTAGCGTGGCTATTTTAGCTATTCGGAGAAGCGTCATCATAGTACAATTTAGTGTACTGATGTAATATTTCAAATTAGAAGTTGGCGCAAAATGCTCAAACAATTTTAAAACAGATTCTTCATATTAACTTCGGAAAATGTTTTTATGAAAGTGTGGATTAAAGCCCAAGCCCCCGAAGGATAAAGGATAACGTGAAATAATATATTTCATTGTAATTGGTAGGTTTGATCAGAGACTTTGGTTCGGTGTTACAGTGCTTTCCGGACCGCCTGAACGGTATCTTTCAATTATCTGTACTTCAGTTTATGTTTGAATTCTCCTGTCATGCTTGCCATT
>WEDG01002971.1:0-132500 GCA_017591395.1 Schistocephalus solidus
AAAAGAATGATCCAGGAGTTTTTCACTGTCGAAAGCTTGACCCTCTACTATATATTTTATTTTGACCTTGCCTGTAAACTGGCCCAATAAATAAATAAGAATAAAATAAATAGATCAGTGTTGATTTTGTCAACGCAACTATTAGCAGTGTCTTTAGAAAAATGAATAAATGCACTTGAGATCGTCTGCGTAAACGAAATTTTAGTGAATTTGTGAGTAAATTTGAAATTTCGTTAATGTACAGAATGAAGAGAAGGGGACCTAGAACGGTGCCTTGAAAAACGCCACTCGTGATCGGTTGAGGCGTCGAATAGCTATTACCTACTAGGACCTTCTGGCTGCGGTTAGATAAGTAGGAACCAATGAAGTCAAGGAGAGGAGGCCGGATGCCGAGGGCTTCCAGTTTCACTAGAAGACGTCTGTGCGGTACCTTGTCAAAGGCTTTGCTCAGGTCAAAGTAGATCACAACCACTGACTGGTGCTCGTTACGAAGGAAGTGACGAGGTTAAAAAGCTAAGTGACACACTTCGCATGATCTCCCAGGTAGAAAACCATATTGTGAGTCGCGCTTAAAAAGCTTGTTTTGGCAAAAGTCGAGAGTGATTAAAAATAATTTTCAAGAAGTTTTGCGAGAGCCGGGGTTTTGTGAACGCCTCGATAATTATTTTTACGTCCGAACGAGATCCCGACTTGAAGACAGGAAGAATAATAGATGTCTTCCATGAGTCAGGAAAAGAATCCGTTTAAAAAGATAAACTGAGAATACATGGCTAAGCAATCGGGAAAGCTCGGCACTCTCTTAATAACTGAGTTTGGATTACCGTCAGTCCCCGAAGAGTGCGAGTTTTTTAGACGAATTATTTGCTTACGAATAAGTTCTAAGGAGAAATCAATAGTGCTGATAACATTCAATGAGGATGCTTGAAACGTCGGAACCGGTTCAGATTCCATCGTAAGATGATTTGCAAAGAACGCACTAAAACAGTTCTGCCTTGTCAGAGTCTTCCAGAACGAAGTTCTTGTCTTCATTTAGTAATGGAGGAATTTCATAACCCTCGTTTAGAAGAGGATCGACGGCGGAACAGTTGAGCAACAGATTTTGCAGAGTTTGGCTCACTGAGTGCGCAAGATTCCTCTGTCTGTCATGTGTGCAAGACGAATCTTAGAGGCTAATTCAAAAATCTCAGCGATCCTTAGATGTACAGATAACGAACTAGTATATTGATCTTTCAACTGCTTCTTCAATTTCTTTAGTCGTGGCAAAAGAAAGTGAGGAACGGTTGATTCCGAGACGTAGGGCTTGACTATTTTGGTTGGCACAAGCTTCAGGATGTTATTTGAAACGACTGACACGAAGTCACAAAGACTTGCTGCGTCGTTCATGGAGGAGAGATTCTGCCAGTCCAATGAGTCAAAATAGTTACTAATTAAGCTCATATCTGCGAGGTCAAAAGCATGATAGGTACGAACGGCACTAACCTTTTTTCGATGAAACAATCGGAAGGCAACAGTGAATTAGTGTATGGTCACTTTGGAAGAGGCCCTGCTTAAAATCAACGAAGAGGGAGCAATGTCGTTTGTGAAAATCAGGTCTAAAAATATGCTTTTCTCTCGTTGAAGAACGGACAAGCTGGGACCAATTAGAAAAATTAATCGTATCGAGGAAAGGCTGAAATCTGGGTCTTAAAGACAATCAGGGAAACAGGTTAACGTCGAGTGACCAGCCTTCCCTTTTTGTCCGGATACGAGGAGCCACCTTTTTGACGAGGACCGTCGTACTGCCATCTACAAACAAACAATTTCTTTTGTCCGTGTATACCGAGGGAGCCACCTTTTGACGATGAGGACCGATACTACAGTACTGCCACATCTACAAACAAAATAAGCACGGTGTCATTTCCAATGGACACAGTAAGAAAAACTCTAAAACAGCTACAGCCCACTAAATCACCTGGCCCAGATGGTATATCCACAAAAGTTTTCAATGAACTCACAGACCAGCTGGCCTCTCCGCTCTCCAAGATATTTGAAAGTTCGTTTGAGGCGGGGGCTCTGCCTACCGAGTGGGAGGTCACCAATAAAAACTGAAAAGAAATCACGCCAAACTTGAAGTGCGGGCCAACTTCTTTTCCCAACGGGTGATTGACGAATGGAACAAACTGCCAGCCTCAGTTGTTCAGGCTGAAAGCGTAGAAATGTTTAAAAGAAGACTTGATGCATTTTTACTTGATGAACATATATTTAGTCGACAGCAATGATCGATATACTTAAACGACTATCGCCATGTAACATTTGCTTGTTTTGCTAGTGTCTATCTGTAAATAGGGTTTTCAAAGGCTCTGCCTATCTCCTTATATATACTGAATTATATCAACGTTTCTTTATCTCATTCTGAAATGCTATTGCAGTATTAGCCTACGCTTCCCCCTCAATTTATTTTCCGAAGCAGTTTTTCTCCTTTTCTCTATTCGAACAGGGACTTTGAGTACCCCATTTGCAGAGTGAAATTGAGTTCGATGTGTACAGAAAAAATGGGTAGAAATAGTTTAAAGATGAGCATAAAATATGTTAACTAGAGGTGAGTTTCTAGGACGAAGTTAATCCTTCATATTTTCGGCTTTCTTTCGAAACTTTCCTTTGGCCTACCTTTGGCGAGACTGGATGTGCGCAAGTTCTCCTTTTTTGTCAGAGTGCTTAAACCATGGAATGCTCTCCCTGAAGACGTTGTGATGTCACCATCACTGGAAAGCTTCAAAAGGAACCTTGCCAGTTTTATGTTCCGAAACGAGTCTGAGTGATGAGGAATTTAGCTTAAACCTCGAGACTTACGCACCACTTGTCAATTTTATGATCGCCTTTGAACTTTTGCAACCCAAATGGTTTCTTTATATACCGCACTTAGTTTCACGTTACAAATAGGGTACTCAAAGGCCTATGCCTATTTCTCTCAATAAATTGAATTGAATTGAATATACCTGTCAAGGTTCCATGTCAAGACTTCCAGCAATGGTGACATCGCAAAATCTGCAAAATGGGAATTCTATTCGACTTGCGAACCTAGACTTCCCTCGGCACCTCACCCAGCTTTGAATTAGCTATCATATTTTTAAAGGAAACCAAATAAACAACAAGCATCCGTTGCAGGGTTTTGAGTATCTAATGTCCTTCGTCAAATAGAGCTATGACAATTAGACGAGGCTATTTTCATTTGAATGCATCGAAAATTAGTCACTATGTTGCACATACCCGAAATGACCAGTGGTGCGCCTAGGGGATTTTCGGAATGAAACTTCAGAGTACCTTCGTATGTTTATTAATCAATGTTTTCAGGACTTCTTAGTCAACGCGATGCATGTCATTCATCAACTGAACGTTGCGCCCTAACCCTGGAAATCGCTTTGTGTTACAGTGAACAGGGTGATTTTTCCGCGGCCGTTGAGGAATATAAAACATTGGTGGTCCTTCTTGAAGCTGGTACTGACCGGCTCAAGACTGCACTTTGCTATCGTTCTCTCTCGGAATGCTTTTTGGAACTTTCGAATTTTAACGAGGCTATTCGCTACGCCAGTATGTACCTGAAGGCAACACGGGAAATTCATAATCTTCTGGAGCAACAACGGGCATTCGTAACAATAGGGAGATGCTTTCTTTGTCGTTCGGACAACCTTAAGAATGGCGAACTTGCTCGCAAAAGCCTTATGGCTGCGCAACAAGCTCTTATCAATAGCATAAAGTGCATATCTTCATTGAAGGAGCTTTCAGCCACTGAAGCAGCGGAAATGAAGGGCGTTTCCTTGCTTAACTTGGGTATTTCTACCTTAATGCTGCTTTAACCTTTTTATTTGGAAATTTGCACTTTTATAACTGGCAAGATTTAATTCATAGATACCTTAATAAATGCAGTACGAACTCAGGCGTCACCCTCCACCATAAATACGGAGTCTGCCTTTAAAGTCAGTCCCCAATTATCCCCCATTTCCACTAAGGAGCTTTAAAATAAAGAAAGAACTTGTGAATTTGTCTGCTATCGCAAGATTTAAAATAAACTGGTGTCTACAGTGCCTTCAAGTATTGGGTCGCACTGTCTACCACTCGCTCTAGGCATTAATGTTTTCGTCATTTTCAGGACAGGTTTTGCGCTCACTTGGACAAACGGAGTCCGCAAGGGAACGGTTTGAACAGTGCATTAACTTGTCACGGAAGTATTCATTGCTGAAAATCCTATTTCGGTCCGTATATCAACATGCCGAGCTGTCTCTGCTCTCCTGGCCAGATTTTCGAGGACAGATACTCAGACCTTCCGAGTTGCTTACAGTCACAGAAAAAGGTTATCTCGATAACGCTGTCTTCCTTTGCAGGTAACAAATACGCCGCTTGACATCATTCACGACATTTTTTAGTAAAACTCTGAGGTCGTATCCTGCGCGTTCTTGTCTAGACAAGGAGACTAAAATGTTGAGGCAGAATTTAGAAGAACTTTTGGGACAGGTACTTTTATCTTTTATAATTTCACGTTTTTTAAGCTTTATTTGGCAGTTGGTGACTGTAAACGTTCAGCAAAAAGTATACAAGCGGCTTGCGTTGGCCTACCCTCAGACTTCACAGACCTACAGATCTGCCTGTCGGAAAGGTAGATTTTATTTCATTTGACCTTTCTTCACAGCCTTAAAAATGCATAGCCTATTAACAAAAATTCAGCAATTTATATCAACGGCGGCGGAGGATCTTCTGCAAGTGTCCCGCCTCTATGAATCCCTTGGTGATATCTATTCCTCTTTGGAACTGCATAGTTCTGCTGTACGACACTATCAGCAAATGGTTAGCGTTGTTCAAAGTTCCATCCAAATTTTCTCATGACTATTGTTTATTATTTGTTTTGCTTCACTCAAACTTGAAGTCTTGGCACTACTTACTTGCACAGTCCCCTCCCCTATATGCAGCAAAGGGAAACCATCGCGGTAATCTAATTGCCTCGTCTGTTTCTCGGTCCCAGAAATGACTGGCAGGACAAAAGAATATACGTACAACTTTGAGGTATGGTTTTTGGAATGTGTATAGTTAGGGTGTCTGCTGTCCCTAGTCGTTGGTTTTCATCAGTACAGATTAGGTCAAGAGTGGGGGAGAGGGATTGAATGATTAATAAAAGTGGACCCCATTTCCAGTCACGTGGTTAACTCCAAAACAGGTTTGCAGTAAACTTTTGATCCTTGTCTGAATTTCGGACTACCCAAACGTGTGTGCGGCTATTTGTTCACCAGATTCCTTTGTTCTACTCTGGGCTTGTAGATAAATGTCCAGTATGTAAGTCAGCGGTGTTAAAAGAGCTTATTTAATGCAAGTTCATTACAAAATTGTTCCAATGCCATTATGAAACTCCGGTCTTGTATGAGATAATGCGTTTATCAAAAGGTAGTCATCCATTACTGGTTTATGGTTATCCGTTCACAGCTAGTCTTCAATGAAGGCAGTTCCACTATCATGCAGCTACGAAAGGCTTGGGTAACTAGTTAGCATGCTCAGGTAGTTCCAAAAGTCACCTGGGGATCCATGGGCCCGGGGTTGTTGCTTTTCCGCATAATCACCCTCAGTAGAACCGAGCCAAAACTTTATGGTTCGACCCTGCAAATGCATCCATTACTCTTAATCAAATGTACAGCACTGATCGGCCGTACTGACCGATTCTGCCCTCGGGCTCCTTAACCTGAGGCAAGTTTTTGATTGAAGTCGCTGTACGATGTTTATTCTTGGCGACTTTTGAGGTTTAGAAACTAATAAATCTGCTTCGTGAGAGTTGCAAAATACAACTCTTTTTGCTTGTTTAAGGTCAACTGGGCGAACTCAAGCTTCGAAAATCAACGCAAGAGTGTTACCTCGCCTGAGCAGCTCCCAATATTGTCAGAGACCGTAAAAGCATTTGGACGCTGCCCTAGTCTCTGCCGCCGAAGCCAGTCGAAGTCTGGGTTCATATGTCATGTGCGCGGAATTCTACCGTCGCGAAATAGACTTGATTCTAAGGTCTCCATCCTTTTCCACGTCAGCCAGTCTCTCTGCCTCGGAACTTTGGCAGAGCTGGCTCAGCCTCGGTCGAGCGCTCCTGTTGGCTCCTAAAAACACCCCGATGTCCCTTGCTTCCACCTTTGTCCCTACGCCGCTGCCCTCCTCGAGGACGGCCGAGGAGGCTCTCTGTGCTGCTCTTGCAGCAGCCAAATGCACCGACTCACAGGAAGCCATTGTAAGCTATTTGGTCATGGCCGGTTGTCTTCTACTTCACCTTTTGATCTCACCATCTTGTTTCAGCGTGAGTGCCTTGAGGAGCTGGTAGAGTATCACAAGAGCTGCGGCAACACTACAGCAATGCAAAAATTATCTGTTGAACTTCGTGCCCTACCGGAACCTGATGACCTGCATTCACAACAGTCTTCTCAGGCTCGACAGAGACGAGGTGGAACGCCTGCGTCTCAAGCAGTCCAAGAAGGGGAGGAAAATGACGAGAATGACAGTATTGGGCTCCCTTCTTCTCCTTCCGAAGAAGTGATCGACATACTTTCCTCTGATTCAGGTATGCCTCAGCTCGTGCATGTTAATTACCTTTTAAACAGGATTGGTTGTCCACCGTTTATAGTGATAGTTGAACGAATTCATTATCTTTCTGGTTTTCTTGCATCTCATTCTGATAATCCATAACCGGTTTTTGTAAGGAATACGAGTCCCTTTTGATCTTTATGAAATTTGTTCTGTGTATATTAAGCATTGCCTAACTCAATATTGGGGGGAGTTTGCACGATTTGAAATAAAATCTGACAACATGGGTAACAAAATGTTCCCGTTCTTATTAATCCTTCAGTACGTCTATGCTTGCAGACAAATTTGAGATTTTTATGGTTTCTTATACCACGCTTAGAGCCATTGAATACAAGACCTAGATCGTCCTAAAGCTTATTAAATACCTTGAGGTGGCTGGCTGTTTGCCGTCACAGTTAGCCAAGCGTCTGATGAACCTCGGAGCTGTTCCGTTTTTTAGAAGTGTCACAAATGAGACCTCTAGGAAACTGACCAAAATGACACTAAAAAACTCGTGGATCTCTGCACTATCTTATGCTCGACTGTTTTAACTCGAGGTTATTTACTTCGATAGTCGAAAACCTGAACAAAAAAGGTTTGGATGCTCAGTTCTTGTTATGGCCACAGGATGTTATGGAGCCGGATATTTTATGTACGGTTCATTCGGATTTTTTCTGGTCACCGCACCACGAACTTTGTGCAGCATTTCATCCCTGCGTGTTTACTATCCAGCTTTCACATAGGATAAGATGCTTAAAAATTCGATCCTTGAAGCCCGGTTTAAAAATCGATCAGTAAACCTGTCCACGACTATGTAAGGCGTTTAAAAGTCCGCTAATTGTATTTGCACAACAATCAGGAACGTTTAGCTGCAAATTAGTTCAGGCAACGCAACCTCCGCAACAAAATCTTTTACTAATCTGAATCGTTTCTCAACTTTTTAAGCACGAGAAAACCCTATGATAATTGTGCGTGAAGTATCGGTAAGAAGCCTTTGTGTTCGCATTATTCTTGGTTTCATTTCGGTATTTTCGCGGGATTTTATACGCCAGCGTGCAATAAGGAAAATAGCGCAACTCTCACCCGCAGCGGCAGTTCAACCGTCGCCGAAGCGCCAACGTCCATTGCATGTCCCACCGAACGTACGCTGCACCGCTGATATTTTCTAAGCCAGCTTCTAGTTATGCAGACTTTCGAGGCTTCTTCCGCACTCTTCCTTCCATCAATAACCAAGTTTCAATGACAGCAGAATGTCAAAATGGCCGGAGTAGGGCGCGGGCGCCATGCCTGGCTAAGCTAAACAGCACATCTATGGGTGCCACGCGATCTAGTCTCCTGGCTTGGGACGGGCTTTATAAGGGCGTCTCTGAGAGTGTACTAAGGGAGTGTATGAGCCGGCGAGCCAACTGGTGGTGAGATTGGGTACATTGACCGACGTGGTGCGAAGGCCTACTTCTGAGGTCTGCCACGCAAATGTTCAGCAGTAGTTGTAAGCCCACACGGGCTCGGCACATCCATATAAAAGCGTGCCGTGCGCCAGTCGCCCCCCTGTTTTGGAAGAGCGTACCTGCCGCTCAGTTCGGTTTAATGTCAAATCTTATGCCTCTTTGAGCTTGAACAGTTAAAATCTGGGGTTGTCCTACCAATCGAACGACACCGCTTTCTTGGATGATAGAGAGCAGGCTATCCCGCCTTGGTACCTAGAGTTCTTTTTGCACATGCTATGTTGTACTGGTTGTTGATCTGAGTGCGGTTAATTCCCCTGTAACCTAGTTCACTACTAGCCTCGAATTCCATCCGTTTGACCCCCTTTCCGCCTGCTTTTTCAGATATTGAAAAACTTATTGACCTCTCGGGGGTACCATCCCGATATTTTGGATTCTCCCGGCCATCGGCGACGCGGGAAAGCACTCTGTCTGAAGGTATCTTGTGTCTTTCTTCATTCGCTCTAACTGTTTTCTTAGACTAACTTGAAGGGTGAATCTCCTCTGCATGTGGCTACCATCAACGGGAACCTTGAGAATGTTGTCAAGTTGATTGAAGTTTTGGTAAGTTTAATGTACACTTGTCGCAAAATCCAATGACCTGCAGCAGTCTCATTTTGTGCCGGCCATTCACTGGATTTTCTCATGCAAACTGCTCAGCCAGATGCAATCCATCACATGCCTTTTACACTCCTTTGTCTCCACGTTTTTTTCGTACGGAGCTCATTTTTTAGTCTGCCGCAGGCCGAATACTAGGTCATGTTGGCCCAGGCCACTTAAATTTACTTACTCCCCGACTCCTTCGTGATACTCTCGTTCAATAAGTCCATGTTCCCTCTGCAATTGGGTTCACATCTACGAGCCTGTAGGAAATCCTGCTTTTGTGTTGCTGAGGGGTTATCGGACATTAACCCGCACCAACACGCATACCAGCAGGGTAGTCCCTTCATTTACCTCCAGCGAATAGGCTCCTACAACGCTTCCGTCTTTGCTAATAACCACCAGTTCCCTAACTCCTTGTTCCTCCGTAGCGCAGTGCTTCTATCCTTGCCGAGTTGTAGGTGTCCGACCTAGTAGTTGTTTGCACCATCCGCACTTCCGCCAAGATCAGTATGTTCTTGAGTGTGCTTACGCCCGCTTAACAGCGGTTTTTTACTTCGAACCTGGAAAAGGGAGAGGGGACTCATTGCATCAACATCGAAACGGCTATTTTTTAACGAATCTAATTTGACTACCCAGTCCAGAACCTTATCTCTAGTAGTGGTTTTTCAGACCTCCAAGAAAATGAATCTTTCCGTCTCTGACAAATTAAGAACTCGCATTCTAAAGTCATACACACATACAGGATTTTCTCCAATTCAGTATAATAAGGATTGTGTTTCTTCTCGCCACCACGATGCTAACTGCTCGGACTTCACTCGCTGTTTTGCCCGTTGACATCGTGGCTACGTATGCCAGTTCAGCACTATGAGATTTGAAAATTTTCAGTTTCCCTTCACTCTCCTCACCTAATAGGCGTTTTTAACGCTCAGTTAAACTGCCTCTGCATTCCTAGGCAGTGAAAGGACTTGAGCGGAGTCATTGTGATTTGGCAGTATGGGTCCTCCTGTGTGCTTGCTAGACATGCCCTTATCCAACGTTTTATCTTCGACGGATTACTTAATTAGTTCTGGTAACCTGGGATTTCTCTGTTTCCTGCCTGCATTGCTGTCGTATTTGCTATTGTTTTTATCTACCCAAACTGTGAATGTCAGGTTGAGTGACAGTGTAATCCATCCCGTTTTTTGCTAGATTTAAATGTTTAAAATTCAAAACTAGAGCGCTCTAGATATGATGCCCTGCACTGCAATTCCACTCAAATTTTCGATCAAACCCCGTGTCTAGAAGCAACCGGATTATAAACGACAAGTTTTCATAAGTATTTGAAGCCAATTTTCTCTCCCGTGATTGGTAAAGCCATCGGTCTAAACTTTTGCGGCCTTTCTCTCACGTCGATTTCATGACGCCGACTTCATTGCTCTTTGGCCCGAAATCTGGAAAGTTTGCCATGACATTCACGCATTCCATACTAAAGATTTGCAGTCCTAGTCAGTACACCTGGTACACCAGGCTCTATTATCACCATAATCAGCATCATCATCATCATCGTCGTCATCATCCTCATCATCATCCTTCCAATACTCTCCTCGAATTTTTGAGGCAGTGCGAATGCAGACAATGTGTCTTTTTATCAACCCTTCTATAGTATATCGATAATTAACTTTGAAAAGTACTGTGTTTGTGCTTAAACCGTGACATCCTTAAAAAAGGTCCCCTGGCGCCTACCTACAAGGAGTAGGGATTATGTCCTAGCCATCAGGATTCCGTATTTTTCCCTTCCAGATGCGATGCCAGCAGCCTTGAATACCCGATTTGAGGTTGAAAAGACCCCTTTTCCGTAACATCACCTTGTAATCGCAGATGCGGGGCTTATAATTAACTCAGTTCATCATTACATGAAGGAAAAATTGGCCAACTAGAGACATTGTCCGTTTTCGACCTACTTTTTTAGTCATCCCTTATTTGAGTACAGATAGGTCACCGACTCAGCATCAACCCTTAGATTCTTCCTGCCTTATCTAGTAATGCCGGTAGCACAGACTCCCGCTTGCTTTATCCTAAGCGCTGCCTTCGATCTCAGTTTTTTTCGTGGCTCTGTGCATAACCTCGTTGGTGTACAGTTAACATGTCTCCCTTGTCTTTGCTGACAATGTTCATCAGGTAAAAAATGTGTTGTCGTAGGCTGTGGCAAGTGGCGATATGTGAGGGCCTCAATTTGTCCATTGCGAGAGAGACCACCGCTTTTGTGGTGGATGCTCTAACGATGGAACTGTCCAAACCCGTCGACCAAGTGCAAGATTTAACTAATTTTCCCTCTGAATGGGAGCACACGCTTTCTTATTTAAGGAATTCTCTGCCAATTTCAATACTGTAACTTGGCAACATTGAAGCTGGTGAAATTATAGATTACGCCAAGCGTCTTACGTCTTGTCAAAGAAGACGCACACTTCTATTTAAGAAGGGGATATACCGCTCTATAGCCACAGGGTGCTGACTAACCGTGATCCAGTCTCTCCCTGCGTTTGCTCAGTCCTTTTAAAAAAGGCATCTTCGAAACAAACCTCACATCTCTTTCTCTCCCCCTGTCATTGGCAAAGGCACATCCTCTCAACGTGCGTGACGGTGCCGGCTGGTTGCCCATCCACGAGGCCGCCTTTCACGACCGCACAGACATCGCCAACTACCTCCTCGATCGTGGCGCTCTGATAGATGATCTCGGCTGTCCCGAGGACTCCTCACCACCGATCTTTGAGGCTCTCCACAACGGTTCGTTGCGCACGGCCATTCTGCTGGTGAATCGCGGAGCTAACCTCTGGCATGTGTAGGTTTTTCGCATCCGTCCACATTCCTGCGGTTTCTGTATTTTCAAACACAACACACACACACCAACAAGCCTGTTTCTAGGCAGTGTCTGGATTACTATAATCGAAACTGCTTATCCACAAGGACTTGCTACAGGAAGGGCTAGCATCTCTGTATCGGTATCTCTGTCCTTGACCGACCAGTTAGCTTTCCGTTCCATTCGGTCCAGCTTCAGCTAATCGGACTTTGCGCCTCAAATGCCCATTGGACATTGCCCAGAGGCATTGCGGTCACCGACAGCGGTATTCTACCTGTTTTACCGAGGATGTGCGAACAGTTTGTGGTACACTTCTGAACCACTTATGTACTCAAATTAGCTTATAGGCGCTGCCACTTCTGGGCAGGAATAATAGAAGACTTCCATAGGTAATATCTCTGTGGCCTACAGCGGTTAGGCTTCTAAAGACAATTTGGCGAGCATACATTAGCTTTCTATAAATTTTCTTCAGGCCTTTACATGTATATCACCGTGTAACTAAGTCAAATATGCGGCTAAGTGGAACAAATCGTACGGTTGTTAGAGCGGGGCAGGGAGAGGAAAAAAGCGAAATTGCGTTCCGTCTTCTGATCATCGTCGGAGGGATAGCGGCCACCGGGACAAGTAATTAGATGCGGACGGCTAAATTGGTGGCTTTTGGCCACGGTAATTGTGGCGCCTGTATAAAGTTCTTTTGGGCGCACAGGACTGGTTTACGTAGCCTGATTGTAGGCGCTTCTGTCATAGTCAACAGACGTTGTCCAAGAAATTTTAAATAGCTGGAAGGCTTCTCTGCTGTCTGTGCGATGATTCGTTTCTACCATATTCGCGAGACTAGAGCTCTTTATGGTCTTTATTTGACCCTTTCTTAACCATGCCGGTAGGTGTTCTCTTATCCTTTTGAACAACGCCGACTCGTGCGACCAATATATTCTACCCCAAGTGAACAGGTAAAGGAATAGATGCACATAGAGGTGGTCTGGGCTGGCAGTTTGTCCTTGCCCTCTCCGTATAGGATGGGAGTAGTCGAGAACAGTACCTGGGCGTCAGCTTCTGGAAAGGTTTATGTAACAGCTTGACTTAGGCGCCTTCTGAAGAGTTCACTTGCTGCGTCATTTTTACATGGGACCCTGATGAAGATTCTTCCTGCTCGCCGTTAGTTAGCACGGGAAACTTTGGTTTTCTTTCGGCTATGTTATTAACAATAAAGCGATCTGGATATCTGTTCTGTCGAAAAATGCTTTCTGAAACCTTAAGCTCTCCTTAGATGCTGTCGGTTAAACAGATCCTTTTTGCCCTTCGTGTCAAATAGCGGTACAAACTCCCGAAATGGGTATATTGCCCCGACCACGTCTTCTTTCGATAGACCCTACGCAGAATAATCCCGCCAGACCTTATACTCAGAAGCACGTCCAGAAAAGAAGGTGATCCGAATTGTTCTTGTTTCAATGTAAATTGGATTGACGGGTGCGCCTAATTAATGACATAATGGACGACACACCGCTACCAGAGGTAGTCTCCGAAAGTTCTAGGAGTATGGATCACACCCTCACTGAAGCCATCGTTCCATTGCTCAAAAGTAGCAAAATCTGCCATGTCAAGCTTGTATCTAATTAAGCGAGCGTTTGCAAAGTTCGACAAAGAGTGCTTTTATAAGGTCTTCGGGATTTTCGTGTGACCACAATGGGAATTTGCCATACAAGCCTGGAGACCGTGGTCTGTTAAAGACCACAACACCCTTGAGAAGGTCTAAAGACGTGCAACCAAGCTTGTTCAAGGTCAAAGCTGCCTGCCTTACGAGACACGATTGTCCAATCTTGATATGTTTCCTCTGGACTATAGAGAGCTACGTGCCAACCTTCTACAAGCCTTTCGCATGCTGTGGGGTCAGGATTGTTGCCTTGCATCTGCGGACTTCTTTGAGCTGGCCACTACCACTACTTTGCGAGGACATCCTATTAAACTACGTGTGACAGGTGCAAGACTCGACACAAGAAGGTTCTTCTACTCCAACAGAGTGATTAAGGCCTGGAATGCTCTGCCTGCGGACATAATCATGTCCCCATCCGTTGACACTTTTAAGCGGAAGGTTGACCAGTACAGCCATAAGTATCACCACGACATCAGAACCTAACACATTTCCTGAAACATATTCCCATCCACAATTTTCGCGTCATATAACATACTACTCCCTATTTTTGAGTAACATTATTTTATAATTGTTTGTCCGATACCCTGCAGTGTGTCCGGGAGATAACCCTTTGTCCAACGTCCATTATATGTGGGCCTTTTTTAATTTGTAGTGTCATTGACATCAATAGGGAGCTCAAAGGCTTCGCCTATCTTTCCCTTAATAAAACTGAACTGAACTAAATTATAGCTGATATGTTCGTTTGTTCAGATGCAATCGTGAAAATATCATCCACGTAGCGCCCATAATATTCTAGACTATTCATCTGACGACGAAGCTATAAAGCTTACAGCTTGCTCATAAATATATTTGCGAGAAGCGGGCCTGGGGATGAGCCCATAACTACTCCCTCCAGCTGTCTGTACAGGCTGTTGTCAAATAGGAACTGCACGTTCAAGGTACATCCTAGTAACAATTCCTTGAGCGCATTCACTGGCAGTCCTATATCCTGCTGATTGGAGGCAATGTGACTGGCATGTTCGTAAAGGGAGACGAGACATCCCGTGAAAGCATCATCATGCCATTCAGGTCTAGGTCTTTCACGCCGTCAGCGAATTCAAATGTATCTCGGTAGCTATGTGGCGCTATCTGGCACTGCATGGTCTTAAGTTTTTCCGCTAGCCATTTTGCTATCGCACGGTACGGCGAGTTCCTCATATCTCGGATGGGACGAGAGAGTATGCTGTCTTTGTGAATTTTCGGTAAGCCGACGGGGCGGAGACGCTCTAGATCATGCTCACCAATGAAAACTCCCGTTGGAATTCTTTTCAAACATTCTGTTAGTTGTGTTTTAACCTCATCCGTACGATCCTTCCCCCTTTCTGTCTTTCTAAACTTTTGCTTGTCCGACAGAATTTATTGAATTTTTATAACATAATATGTTCTGTCCGCGAAATCAACGCCAGTTTTCTTATCTGGCTTCGTTATCAGGATATTTTTGTTTTGCCGATGTTTAAATTTCTCCATGTGTGACTTCATGAACAAGCTTAGAAATTTCTGGCCATTATTCAAGTATTTGATAAGATCAATAATCTATTTTTTGGACAAAGTTACATAGTGATATAAATGTAAAGGCCTGACGAGAATTTATCGAAAGCTAACGTATGCTCGCCAAATTGTCTTTTGCATTTTTCAATGGCTTCTGTTTGATTCAGCTGTTCTGCCCGAAATCGCCCGCTGTAAGCTATGCTCTGCACGGCTAAGTAAATGTCAGTTTATGAAAGAGATTACTACAGACTACTCGAAGCTGCTTTATGCTCGTGGTCACCACACTGTTCACAGTGTTTGTCTATAATGAACTAATGTTCACCAGCCAACGAAAGAAGTTCATTTGATCTGCAGTGGCTTGAAATGTAGTCAAGTAGGGCTTCAACCCAAGTCACTCATAGGACAACCTTGCACCCCGTAGGAAATGAAACACTATGCTAAACGTCCTAACCACTGCAGAGGTGAGCGTTCCCCTCTGAAACTTATATGCTTGCCAGGTTTCATCGTATTTGAGACGTTACTGTAACTATTTCTACTTAGAAAAATCTTTTGTGGGATCAGTTTATCCTCCTGATCGTCCCACTGAATAGGTTTTTCGGTCAACAAACTCGGTTTCTAGCAGGTGTTTTGACTATATCGACATCGACAGAGTTGGAAGGAGAGCCAACACCAATCCTTAGATCGCAATTGCCGCAGTCTTTCGTCAAATACTTGGGAAAAAACTGCGGACACATTCTATGTAGTGTAGATACTGAGACAAGTTCAATTTGCGTCTAGATATCCTGTTTTGCTCTTGTTCACACCTTGTTTTGTGCTAAAAAAACACCCAGAAACAAGGCAGGCGAGACGCTTTCCGACCTTATTAACAATTGGAAGCCGAAGAAGCGAGGCTCCGTGAGCGTGCAACAGCAGTCAGTTCTGCTGATGAATCTCTTGGATGCAATCAAAAAAAAACTTGGTGGTACGTTTCCTTTTTTCCCCTTCCTTACATCGCGAAAGAGTTTCGCATCTATGGCACGAATGGGGTCTTGGCGACTACAAGCGTCGTCTTTTAGTTTCGATAAGTAGATAATTGAAGTTATCACGCCCTCGAGGAGTCAGGTTAACCTTATCGTCTGGCTGCCGATTTTCATCCGCCACCTCGGGGTCTGCTTGCGTGAAAGCGCCTTAGCCTAGACATTCACCTCTCCGCATTTTGATGAACCGTTCTGGACGTCGGGGGGTTAGCAGCTATTTTTTCTTGTTTTCACGCCTGCCTCTAGTTAATTTGCACCACACTTACTACGAACAGGGGATTTCTGGCAATAGTGAGGGTTCTTTTTCGTGTTGTCTCGCTTTTAGTCCCAGCCAGGCTGGTGATTGACTGTACGGCTCGTTACAGCAGTGTTGGCGGTGACAGTTGTACTCATCATGATTAGGATTAGGAAAACAGAATTCATACTGCTATTTATGACGATCGCTATGTTGAATAATTGTGACGGATGCATAAAGGCACGTTTCTACTTTTATTAAGACGTAACCGTTGTACCGCTCGTGTGGCGATGGTTTCGGCGCGGGAATGGTGATGGTGCCGATGTCCTTAACCATACGCGCTCGAGTCTCGATGGTTGGAGCGTTGGACTTCAGATCAATGGGTCGCTGGCTCGACCCTCAGATGGTGCACCCCCTGGGGTTGGGTGTGACTGGCTAGTAAGCCAGAAATTGTCATTCCAGTCTCCCTTGTCTTTGCCGGCAATATTAATCTACCTATACTACTACTAACCGCTGTGCGGCTGCTGGCGGGGCTCTAGAATGAGCCCCAAGGCAGACCGGGACGAGTGAGTTCCGTTAGCGATCGGTGGGCGTTCGTCAACGAATGTCCTTAATGCTGTCGCCATCGCCACCAACAGTAATAGTAATCATTTTGGCTTTTGCATTGCTGACCGCACGCCGATGGTATTGTCATTGCCATGGCTATTACCGCTCTCTGATTATAATCGTGAGGACCTCACTTGCTCTTTTTCAGACACCTATGACAAGTGGTGTTCCTACCGCCCTTCAAGACGCGCCTCTGCCCCTCGACGACACAACACCAATTATAGTCTTTCAAAACCACCCACTGTCGGCCCATCTTCCAAGGCTGGCCCGGCCAGACGCTCGTTCATATCTTCTGAATCCAGTGATGCGGACGAGGAGGCTGGACTGTCTGTCATCAGTTCGGCGAGGGAAGAAGAAGGCCCCGAAGAGCAAAAAAGCGCAACAGGGCGGAAGGCCCTCCACCAGTCGTGTGGATCTGGATTCACCGCCCCAGCTCACTGAAGCAGTTCAGGACTATCGGACTGCCATGCAAGTCGTCGGCAGCTCTGCGGCTCGGTAGGTAACTGTTTCTGTCTGGGCACTCGACCGGCCTCAGGTGTGTGTCTCAATAGATGAGCTATTTCATGCAATGTCAACCAAAATTCTATAAAATGTTCTTTCGTTTCGACAAGATCACTTAAGTAGGGTTGTAACATTACTTATCGTGCAGCCTAATCCCAAGATATCTCCATCACGTCAGGCTTTTTAACAAGCTTTTTCCCGATCGCTCTGTAAAAATGACTACCGATGTGGCATAAATTCTTCCCATTAATTTTTTGACGTCCTTCTAAATTCGAATATATTTGGCAGAAAAGAAATGCATAAAAATATCCTTTCGTGTAATCGTTTGGTAGAAAATTGCATCTTCTTCATATTTTACTCCAGAAGAAGGGGTAGTTTTCGGTTTTTTTTTAAACGTTTGCTATTGCTGAATAATTTTGAACCCAACCTGTCGTTACACTTTTCATTTAGGGTTTGCGAACTACATGCCGTATACATTCCATCTAAGGAAAACGCACACATTTTGCTACGCTATGAGGAATATGTTATATGATGCTCATAAAGTTTTGCATCTGATGTATGTTTTATACTTTTTAAAGCAGAATTAATAAATGAACAGATAGGATGCTTTATGAGTGACATTTCACGGTTTTAAAAAATCTCACAATTAGAAACTTTTTAAATCAGAAAGATACTCTTATGTGTAAAATGTGAATAACGCGTAATTGCCTACTAAATAGGTGCAAGGAAGGATATTTTTTAATATTCGTTTTCTATAAAAGACAGTAGATTACCTAACGTGTGCAAAGTCGATTCGAAATTTGGAACTAATTCAGCGTACATTCCGTCGTGTTGTTTTGATTTGTTGAATTTTTTGTTGAGGCTCAGACAACGTTTTACTCAAGAACATGCGTCTGGTATATTGAAGGAAGACGTGCACAGTTTGAGCAAATTTGGCATTTTTTATATCCAAGAAACTTCCTATGCTATTTACTATCAAAGAACAAAACCTTTTGTTTCTGTGCTTTGTGCCATAAAAGGACATTAGTATAAGCAAGAAAAGTTTCAAATAAATATCTCCTGGAACCGCAAAATTTTAACTTTTCGCAAAACCTTAGTATGTATTCGGCCACTCTGGTGTGCATTTCGAATCTTATAACTGCCCATTCAAATAAACAAACGCTCCTTAATAAAGAATAATGTGTTCTTTTATTTTCAACGGTGAACTTAGCACTGATTTTTAGGAAAGTCAAAAATCTGTTAAACTTGTCTAATTTTATCTTGACTTACCCGTGGAAAAATGTTCAGCGCACGATAGTCGTCAGCAAATTTTGATAAATACATAGAACAGAATCTAACTTTATGGTCAATCGCTTGAAAACAATGAAAATCAATAAGCATTCGTCAGTATTCCTAGGACGATCTGAACTCGTAATTCAATACAAAAAATACTTGCAAAGAAATTAGACGAAATATTTTATTATACACCAAATGGTGTGTTAACTAGTTCGCCTGACAATTCTGTTTAAAGTAGAGCTAATTTTCGCGTTTTCGGAATTTGCCCCTTTTCTAAAATATTTGGTATTCCTAAGCAAAGTAATATTACTTTTCAGATTTCCTTTAAGTTTTAAACTACTTAAGGTTGTTCGTTATTATTTCAAAACTTTATTGCATTCGTTTGCGCCGATTTGTTAGTAATTAGCAGTATTTCGTGATTTAGTCTAAAGTGATAGTAGACTTGCGCTGCATCTACCGCACTCTCTCCTACTCCCCCACCGGAGCCCGGTGTCAAGACAGAGTCAAGAACAGCGGAGGCGGGAGAGGACGCAGGTGGCTGGCGCGGCCGGGTCCCCTAAGTCCTAGCCGCCCCTAGGCGTGCAACCACACCTTCATGTTCGGCATTTGTTAGCAGAGCGTAACCCGAATAACGCATGCCGTGCCCTGATGTGGCCCCCGTGTTGGTCCAACGCATCTACCACGTTGCCCGTTTAGGGGGCACACACACATACGACAGTTCGACCGTCGTAGTCCGACGATGTCTACCGTATGCTTCATGGGAAGGTGGAGCAGGGACGGTGACTTGCGCGTGATTTAGTTTAAAGTGATAGTATCTACCGCACTCTCTCCTCCTCCCCCACCTGAGCCCGGTGTCAAGACAGAGTCAAGAAGACCGGAGACGGGAGAGGACGCAGGTGGCTGGCGCGGCCGGGTCCCGTAAGTCCTAGCCGCCCCTAGGTGTACCACCACACCTCCATGTTCGGCATTCGTTATGGGAGCGCAACCCGAATAACGCCTGCCGTGCACTAATGTGGCCCCCCCTGTTGGTCCAACGCATCGACCACGTGGCCCGTTTAGGGGGTCCGGTGTCAAGAAAGAGTCAAGAAGATCGGAGATGGAAGAGGGCGCAGGTGGCTGGCGTGGCCTGAGCCGCCCCTGGGCGTACCACCACACCTGACTCGGATCCCACGGACTGGGAGTGCCATAAAGGCCACATTTAGAAGGAGCCATTGCAGCCTGACTCTCAGTCCGCCAGTCAGCCACTACAAACAATTGGACTGACCAGGCGGTCCGAGTTATCCCGTCAGTTGGCAACCTTCCAAGCCACGGCTTTTAGCGCACCGCGGTAGTTTCAAGCGCGTCAGATTATTTATAGTGAGGAAAATGCGCTAAGCTGTCGACCTCACTCTCTTCCCAACCCCCACCATCAGACCGCTGTCCGAGCCGGTCAGTTGCCTGATGTGGGAGTGTGCGCATTGGCTGACGGATCGGCGTACCCGTCTTCGCGCGCCACAGCATGACCTGGCCCCATAACGCACACACCAGGATTTACTAAATCAGGGGATATGGAGAAGCCATCGCCGTCTGACTCCCAGTCCACTGGTCAGCCACTCGGCACACACAGCACATACATTGAGCCGACGGCGTAGTCTGGTGGAAGCGTCAGATTGGCAACCTTCCCAGCCACGGTTTCTAAGAAACCGTTATATACTCTTGTAAATGGTGATTGTGAGGATGTTGTCGATGTATTGGTGTAGGTAGTGTGCGCTGGTGTAGCTTAGCCTCCGGTGGTTTACCGGAAGTTGTCGTGGAGGCGCGTGTGTCCTAATAGGCCCATGCGGTGTGTAAATGTGCGAGAGCAGTGAAGGTGGGCGCGCCGACTCTATGTTGGAGCCCCAGGCACTGGTTCACCAGCCTCCGTGCGATGGATTCGCAGGTGACTGACCAGGCCGATGCGTGAGTTGAAGTTGCTGGCGCAGTGTGGACAGGAGAAATCGGTAGAGGCTGGGTGGATGTCATTCATGGTAGTGGGGGTGGCAGTGGCGCTAAGAATGGCAGGAGCGGAGGTTGTGCATGGTGTATCGGTGTTGTCGGCATTCTGGTGAATTCCGCTGTCATGGATGCGCATGTGACCGAATAGGCCCATGCGATGACTGAATGCGCGAGGACAGTGAGGGCAGTGGAGGCGATGATCTCTGCTGTTTGTTTAAGCCTCAGGCACTGGCTCACCAGTCTCTGTACGATGGATTCGCAAGTGACCGATCAGGCCGATGCGTGAGGTGAATGTGCGGTCGCATTGAGGACAGCTTAGGAGAGATTCCCCATCGCTGATGGTGGTGGTGGTGGAGGTAGTGAAGGCGAAGGCGGTGGTGGGGGTAGCAGGCACTGAGTAGATGGATGTGGTCTCTATGATGGTGGGAGTAATGGAATTGATGCCAGGAGTGAGGGTGGGAGAGTCAGAAGAAGGGTTTACAGAATTTGACCTAGAAATTGGAATTGTCGGATTGTTGGTGCATTGCGTCCGAAGATGGCCCACCAGGCCGATTCGCGCGCGGAAGATGTGTTGACAGCACGGGTATGTTGGCAGGGCCTGGACATTGGCGGTGTTGGTCCGGGGTGCTGGTGACTTTCGTGCCGCTCTTTTGGCCTTGGCGGCGGCGATCCGGTTGGCCTCATAGATTGCTGAACCAGTCTTCGCTGATCTTCTCCATGCCGGCCTATCCTGGGCGAGGTCCTCCAGGTCGCCGGGTTGATTTGCAGTTGCTTCAGCGATTTCTTCAAAGTGTCCTTGTAGCGTCGTTTTTGACCTCCCTGCCGGCGAGAACCCGTAGCGACATCTCCGTAGAAAAATCGTTTAGGTAGTCGCTCGTCGGAGGCCTGCAGCCGGCCGAAGGCCTGACTAGCTTTGGAGATCCGTTGGGCAACCTCGTCATCGATTCTCGTGTTGCGCGACAACGTGCTTCCTAGATAAACGAAGGTTTCTACGTTTTTGATTTGAGCACCGTTGACATTGATTCGAGGAGGATAGTATTCCGCGCTGGGTGGCGGCTGGTGCATGACAACCGTTTTGGCTGTATTAATTGTTAATCCAAAATCGGCGCAGCCTTCGGCGAAGAGGTCCATGCTCCTTTGCATGTCCTCCTCCGTCACGGTGTTAAGGGTGCAGTCGTCCGCGAAGAGCAAGTCATGGACTGTAGTCGTAGACACGCGCGTTGGAGCCTGCATACGCCGACTGTTGAGAAGGTGCCCGTCAGTTCTGTAGGCGATGCGGATACCAGGCTGCTCATCACGGTAGGCGTCCATAAGCATAGCCGAGAACATGAGACTGAAGAGGGTGGGGGGCAGTACGCAGCCCTGCTTCACTCCGTTGGTCTCGGCGAATGCTTCGGATACCGTCCCGTTGTCAGTGACGCGCGCCGTCATCCCGTTATGAAGCTGACACACCATGTCCGTGAACCGCTCAGGACAACCAAATTTCTGCATGACTTTCCACAGTCCGTCACCATTCACCGTGTCAAAGGCTTTCGTTAGATCCACGAAGGTATTGTATAGATGAGTTTGCATCTCCTGGCACTTTTCTTGTAGTTGGCGGGCGGCAAAGATCATATCGGTGGTTCCGCGGTGTCGGCGGAAGCCACATTGGCTTTCCGGGAGCAGGCCCTGCTCTAGGTGACCGTTAAGACGATTGAGAAGGATACGGGCGAAGATCTTCCCGTCGATGTTGAGCAACGAGATGCCTCTGTGATTAGAGATGGACGATGGTCGCGTCTTTGAAATCCTGAGGAACTTGTCCTTGGCGCCACATCTCCTGGAAGAGTGTTGTGAGTTCTGCCATCAGCCGTGGCCCACCATGCTTGTAGACTTCCGGTGGGATTGCGTCGGATCCCGGTGCTTTACCGCTGGAAATCTGCTGCACGGCCCAGATGGTTTCTGGTAGGGAAGGCGGCAGATCCAGGTCATTTTTCTTGATTACTTGTGGGAGCCGGTCAATGGCAGCATCGGAGATGGCTGATGAGCAATTAAGGACACTTCTGAAGTGCTCGGCCCAGCGCTTCAGAATTTGCAATTTCTCTGTCAGCAGTGTTGTGCCGTCAGAGCTGCGCAGTGGTGCGGTGCCCTTGATACACGGACCGTTGATGGATTTGATTGCTTTGAAGAAGTTTTTCATTTCATTGCGGTCCGCATACCCCTGGATTTCCTCAGCCTTTCGGATCATCCAGGCATCCTGCATCTCCCGCAGCCGTTGCTTTACAAGGCGCCGGCATCTAAAGAAGGCTGCTTTGGTGGCGTCAGTCCGAAGGTCCATGTAGGTTTTGTGTAGTCCATTCTTCTCCGCGAGTAAGTTTCTGATGTCGGCGTCATTGTCGTCAAACCAGTCCTGGTGTTGACGGCGTGCGCGTCCGAGGACATCGAGGGCGGTGGACTGGATGACATTTCGCAGTGGACACAATCGTGTCTCTACGGTAGCATTATCAGCTGGAGCATGCAGGTCCTCCAGTTTCTCGGTTATTTGGTTGCTAAAATCAAAACAGTGAGCAGGCAAATTTAATAAAATAGTATTTAGCTTACCTGGTGGCCTCTTACCTTGGAGCCTTCGTCGGGGTTGCAGTCAAAGCCTCATATGGAAGATGACGAGGCGGTGATCTGTCCAACCATCGGCATCGCGGATCGCCTTGGTTACCAGCACGTCCTGTCGATCTCGCCTCCGTACGAGAACATAGTCCAGCAGATGCCAGCGCCGCGACCGAGGGTGCATCCACGTGACCTTCTCCCGCGTCGGAAGGCGGAAGAAGGTGTTGGTCAGCAAGAGACTGTGTTCCGCACATGTGCGCAGAAGAAGGAGGCCGTTATCGTTACAGCTACAGTGACCGTGGGGTCCAAGCATTCCTGCCAGGCAGCGTGGTCCGTCCCGACGCGGGCTTTGAAGTTACCAAGGACAATTAATTTGTCCACCTTCGACACAGTCGCCAGCAGGGCGTGCAGGTCCTCGTAGAATTTGTCCTTCGCCGCATCAGAGCTCATCATTGGGGGAGCGAAGGCGCTGATGATGGTGGCGAACTGGTCTCCCCGAAGAGGTAGACGGAGGCTCATTAGGCGATCATTGATACCCTGTGGCAGACAGGGCAGACGTCCCACGATGTCGTTCCGGATGGCAAAGGCAACACCAGCGTCGCGTCGCTCTGCCTTTGGCCGGCCGCTCCAGAAAAAGGTGTAGCCGGCACCCACCTCCTCCAGCTGACCCTGCTCAGAGAATCGGGTCTCGCTGAGAGCAGCAATGTCCACCTTGTAGCGCGCCAGTTCCTGGGCGACTAGCGCCGTCCGATCGTTTGCTCCTAGGATTTTCTAAAAGGGAACTAACATTCCTGGCTGCTAGTATGAGTGGATTCACCCGAGCAGCCTAGAGGGTATAGCGAGGGGGATTGGGACGGGGGTATTGTTGTTTTTTTGAATTTAACGACTGCGTATTTTGCCATCTGCGAGCCGCGGCCGGCTACAGAAGACGTGATAACCAGCAATTTTTTTAAGGCACCTTTTCTAGCCCCTTCCTCCGCAAGGAGGCAAGCAGTGCTGTCCCTAAATAGGGCTGCTCGGACGTCCCAGATGGCTGCCGAACTCCACTTTGGTTCACGGTTTTGTTTTAGTGGAAGAACGACCCGAGTTAGTCTGGGCCGCCTACGGGGATGCTGTCGCCCCCACCGTAGGACTTTTTGAGAGGGGAGAGGTGGGAAGTTCGGGAGGCAGACATACCGGGTGTGGAGGCACACACAACACCGGAGACCCTCACCTGGTTTAGCCCGCCGGTCGTGACGGTTGCCCAGGGTGTGGCCGCTGGGAAGAACCCAACTTCAAGGAACCGCAGGTGAGAGTTGGGTACCAGTTAGAAGCGGCCACAGGAGCATTCACCACCTGTACGAGACAAATGGAGCGACCAAATGCTATCTGTGTGGTGCTACCCCTACACCCCTAAACAGCCATTTTTACAAATTTTAGTTTTCACAAGCGATCGTGAAGAAGCTCGTTCAAAAGCCGACAGCCTGACGTGGCCGAAATATCTTGGGATTAGGCTGCATGATAATTTCTATTATAACTCTACCTAAGTACGCTTTTCTAATTGAACACACATTTCAGTATTTTGCTGGTTATTTCATGAGATACCAAATCCACTGTAAATGCCTGTCAGGACAAGTTATTTGATGCTCCTTTCCTGATCATTGCCTCCACGCCTCAGTTAATCAACTAGGTTTGCCATAGCCAGTTCGATGTGGAGACATGATAGACGCTCCGCATAGTCTACGAACAGGAACATCGTCCGCCGTCATTTGACCATGACACGACACCCGCCTAGAGGCCGGGACTTAATCGGTTAGCAGGCTAGTAAACTATGATCACCGATTTTTGAGTAAATTGTTCAGTTCAGTTCAGTTTATTGAGGGGAACAGGCGTGTGCCTTTGAGTACCCTATTCGCAACGTAAAATTGGGTGCGATGTACAAAGAAATCAATGGGGGTTAAAATAGTTCAAATAGAACCGTAATATATAATAATTTAGGCGTGAGTCTCAAGAGGTTAGTGCAATCCCTAATAGTTCTGGCTCATTTCGGAACATACATCTGTCAAGGTTCCTTCTCAAGCTATCCATCAAAGAATTTGTGGGCATAGAATTCCGGGATTTTACCACTGGCAGAGGAGAACTTGCACACCTCCAGCCTGGCTTGCTGAAAGCGCATTTTTAATAGTTGACTTCGGAGGTTGGTCGGGGTAAAAAATTCGAAAAGTTCTTAAAAGCTATGCAGCAATCCAGTCTCTTCCTAATGCGAAAGATTTTTAAGTGATACCCGCGCCTTTACTTGTAAATCGCACGAAACAGATTAAAGTTTGTAAGGCGGGTTGCCTATGACAAAGAGCTTTGATCCCAAATCATTTTAGCGGCTCTCCTTTAAGCTCTTTCGAGACTATCCTGGTCTTGAACTGCACAGGGTCTCCAGCCTTGCATATTGTATTGCAAATGTGGTCTCATGAGTGTTCCGAAAATCGCCATAGCTTTACCAAGAGTGCATGTTTAACTTATAGTCCCGTAATTTTATCTCAGCCCCGGGTTACCGCATGTGGATAGGGGAAGTATGTGCGTTAGTTTCAGATCGACAGCATGTGCTCCATTGTCGGAAGAACTTCGAAAGGGCACTGACATCGGTACAGAAATTCATTGATGAGTTCATTAGAATTTTGGGTGAAATCTGCTCTCGATTCTTTTAATTCCTCTTCTTTCCTTCAGATAGGGCCTTCTGAAAACAGGATGTCGCTCATGTTTGGGGTCGAGAGGTGCACCGTGGAGGAAAAAGGGAACGTTGCATCGTTTGTGCAGACTGATTGCACAAACTGAAAAATACTCGGCCCTCTATTTGTTTTCAGCAATTTAAATGCTTTCGATGTTTTTTATGAAGAGAGTTCGATGCCTTCACCATGAGCCCTAACAGTTTTCCACACCGCCCTGTTAGGTTCCCATCCCAGCCGGTGGACAAGAAACAACGGCGTAAGCGGCCCAGTGCCGTTCCTGCTGACGATGACAGTTGGCTCGAAGACGACATGAGCACAAGGCGAGCTCCTGGCCAACCGCAACGCTTCAAGATCCCTCGAGATGCCAGCCTGGAAACCGAAGACGAGTATTCCTCTCGTGGTAAGCCCTTTCTGTCGAGTTTACTATCCACTGTTGCCCCGAACAAGCAGAATCCCCTGAAAGTAATTTCGAGTGTTAGGCAGTTGTTTTTAACAGTCAAAACCTGCCTCCGTGCTGCTCACATCGACTCCCTAAGTTTTCTATCTCCAAGACCTTTCGCCGCAATAACTTCTCAATGATTGGTTTAAAGCTGTAAGGGTATCGCAGCGCTCACCTCGTGAGACGTGGACAGTCGGCTCTCCCGGTCACCGGCAAGAGCAGGAACGCTTTGAAACTGCTGTCCTCTTCGACCCTCGGGAAATTCTATCCTCCACGCACATGGAGTTGCCTGCTCTCACACAGTTGACCAGTTCGCCCGTGAAAAGTGCTGTAAAGCCTATTGAGGTCCCACCGTCTGTGCCAGCAAATATACCTGCGTTAGGTAAGTGAAATTTGGTTTCCCGTCATTTTTTTATTCCCCAGTCCACTCCCTTTTGCTTCGCCATAACTGTCACGATACTTAAGCCACCGCAAGCAACGAGGTCCGCCTCGGTTTATACGTGACGCCTGACGCCTGTGACAGAATTTTGCAGCATCTACTGTATTCCGACACCTATCGCCCACACATGCGAAAATAATGGCCAGACGACTGAATATAGCCATAAGCGCAGCGACCTTCAAAGCGTATCACATACGACGTGATCCGTAACTCCATGCGAACAGACTTAAATATTGCCTTGCCTAATTTCCGAGGAAATTAATGCACAAACGTGAAGTTAACCCCCTGAAGCAGACCTTTTAGACTCAACCCGAAAGAAGGTATGCATCTTTGAACTGAAATCCATCGGCTACTATGGTATGACCGCGTAATATTCACAGGCGCCACCTGCGCCCTCTTCCATCTCCGGTCTTCTTGACTCTGTCTTGATACCGGGCTCAGGAGCATACGGTGGACCTCGTCGAAATCGAAGGTCGAACTGTCAGGTGCAGGCTCACGCCGCACCAGCCACTTTTAATATTTATGGCTCTCCCACTCCGTGGGATCCGAGCCAGGTGTGGTGGCACGGTCAGGGGAGTCCGCTGCCGCGGCAGTCACCTGTGCCCGACCCTGTCTCCGGTCTTCTTGACCCTGTCCTTACACCGGGCACTGATGTGTGAGTGAAAAGAGAGTGCGGTATCTTTAGCGCAAATCATGCAAAACTAATCCACGTGCAATTAACCGTCCCTGCACCATCCGGTTGCAGAGCATGCGGTGAAATCGTCGGACTACGACGGTTGAACTGTCGGCTGAGCGAGTGTTGAGTTCTGTTTTGCGATTGTTTTCGTACGTAAACCCATCAGCACCCTTTCACCACCATCATCACCACTATACAAAACAGCCATGGCCTAGGGCCTTAAGAGTAACTAGCTAACTTTTATTATCAGTTGCACTGTGAAACGCTGCCATTGAGATTTCTTAGGGGCATGCCACGGATTTGTGTACCTCCTGAACTATCTTCCCACGAAGTGCTCTTCTTTGCATTAAAACAAGCATTTGGTGCATGCGCAATTTATTTCTTTGTACATACGTAAATGAACCAGCATTCTTGTAGTTCAGGGAGTGGGAGGGGTGCACATTCCTGTCCGGCTTCAGTGCCCACCTTCATTGTTGATTAGACGCCGGTCGATTGTACGGACGTCTTCCTATAGTAATATTCCTGTCTCTGGTCACCTAAGCAGGGCACGGGAATAGGAACCGCCCAATTCCGACAACTTAGGAAGGTGAGTGTTAGAGCTAAGTTTAGGGTTAAGATCAAAGGTAGGGTTAGGGCCGGGAGTATGTTTAGGGTTAAGGTTTGGGTTCATTATAACTGTAGGGTTTAGGTTTATGGAGGGGTAGGGTTAAGATTAAGGTCAACGTTTAGTTTTATTTTAGGGTTAAGACATGGGAGTACTTACCAGTCCTGACATTTATCGCAAGACCACCTATATTAAGTGACCGGGGCGGTTCTTGTGCCCTTATCCTGTTTAGGCGGCCATACAAGGCATCCTTACCGAAAAGGTTGTGCACTAGCATGCATCTGTTGTCCTTGCATAAACCTTCTTTTCCATGGACGTAGTTCAATCAATAGTCACAATTTTTTTGTTGGTAGATGCGAAGTGGTGCACGATCAAGATCACCTTCCCCGACATATCGCTCCTTTTGCCTGTGGACACACAGTGAGTTCGAATTTCCCCTCAGCTTACTATGTTTTCCTTGATTTAATCGTAATAGCATTATTAGCTGGGTGCAATTGGCCTACTTCTGCTAGCACCACACAATGCGTATTTCTGTCCTTCATCGAGGCTAAGCCTACGAAATTTACTCTCATGTGAATCGGAATATTCCCCACCGTAGTCAGCAGGGCTTGAACATATAACTTAGAGTACCGCTTATTTGCCCTAATAATGCCAGATGACTGACCAATCTGGACTCGAACCCCAGGTATCCACGCGAATATCGGACATCACAAATTGATTATGACAAATGAGCCAGGGATGATTATTCAAGTGCCCCGTTATCAGTGCGCGTTATTTAAGGAATAAGAATCAGATTATGTGTGTATTTAGTTACTGCACCCATATAATTTAATCCTGGCTCTAAGTGATATAAAGGGTTGTGTTGCAATCCCACCCGTCGAAGCAAATTTCATTCGTCAAGGAAGTGCTTGGATATAACGAAGGGAGGCTGCTGTGGCATGATCTAGCACAATAGGATTCCGAATACTATATAACTTAGGATACAGCTGAGGGGTAAATTGTTCAGTTATCTCGTTTGGTCTTAATGAACAGTCCACGTCTCCGTGCCGAAGGAGAGCATTGTCAGGAAAACACCCCTGTCCATCCTCAGATTTGTAATCAGAAGGATGACTCAAAGGTTTCAGACGGTAGCCTATGCACTTGGTGACATCGTTCATAACCTGCTCCAAAATAAAGGAAAAAAAACACTACCCAGTCAGAATCCCGTGTGAGTGCCTCCTTCAAAACACCGAACAAATAATGAATGACCTCAATCAAACTCAATAGTGCAAGTACTATAATATTGATTAGAAAGAGCAATTTTTCAGAGAAAGGTGGTAACGCCAAAATCGCGAATATTCTTGCCACATGAGTAGGCTCACGTTTTTGAAGTACGTTATATTTTTCCATGCAAATAACCGACTAAAGAAAATTGTATAGGCACAGTGGCGTTTAAAGCATTATTTTTTACACATATTTTAAATACAAACTCTTCAAGAATTTATGCCATAAGAAGTTTGGTATAAAGTCAAGTGCGAGATGTCCGGCTCTGATCTTGTTGGGCGACATCGATGTAATTTTTTTCGTTTTTCTATTCTTAGAGATGCGTTTGCTTAATACGAAGAGGATTTCGCTTGATTTCTCTGATAGAAACGTCACGGCAATGAAAATTTCCATAAGATCACATGTTGACAGGCCATTCAGTGACAATTACAGTTGAATAGAATTGGCAGGCTCAACCGTAAGCATACTATTTAGTTCTTTTTGGGCTCAATCTGGAACCCCATGCGGGCAATTGCACAGCGACCGGTTTTATATGCACAGTGCGCTTGCTGGTAAAGAAAAAGGAGACTGGGAATGGCCATTTTGATCTATTAGCCGTCATCAGCTAGCCATACACAACACCAGGTTTTGCAACTCCGGAGTCTCGAACCCGCTACCTGGTGGGTAGAATTCCAACGCTAATTAGCCCAAAATGGCGATTGCATTCTCCCTTTTCTTTGTCCGCAATCTCATTCTGCATATAACTATTCATTATGCGACTGCCTACGGGTTTTTTTCGTCCCAAAAGCATAACGGGTCGAGCGAGTCCCCCATCCGATTGGTGAGTGCCTATCCATCATAATATTTCCTGTATATTAAGGGAACTTTTCTTCTGTCAAATTTGTGACCGTTTTTGCTAACGGCGGAGTCCGTGGAGCTTCAGATTGTCCCTAATCATACAGTGAATACTTTACGGGTTTTAGTGCTTTCACTAGATTGCCTATAAAGATGGATTCCGTGCTAAATGTTTATAAAAGTCATGGTGGTTGGGTTTCGCTCCTCAGAAAGAAAGACATGTTTAGATACGCCAACTATGTCTAGGACAGCTATTAACATAGGACATTGCCCGAATATAGGGTAACGTAGATGTTTGCTCAAATTAATAAACATGTTGGGTGATCAAATAACATAAACTTTTCTGCATGCAAAAAGCACATTTTCCTGAACAAACTAGGTGAATAAGTAAAATGAACAATGATTTAATTTGCTGCAGTTGATAACCCCTGCTTCCGTCATCAGGTTGCATGAGTAAAGTAACATAGTATACCTTACTACACATTGTATAATGATCTTTCGGAGGGCTAGTCGTCTAAGGTGTTTGCATATGACCTTGAGATAAAGTAGTAATTATTAGTACTCTGTCTCCTTGTATCGTCCCCGATGCTTGTTGTCAGTTTTTTAACCAGTAAAACTGAGGTTTATGCCTTCGTGAGTTCAGGCACCGTCAAAGGTGTCGCTCTAGGGGGACATAGAGGGTGCATATGCGCCTTACTTAATTCTTCTTCGAGCCTCGGAGTATCAGTTGTTCCAATTCGGTTTTTTTGCTCGTGTAATCCGTCAATTTCGCTCCTATACACAGATCGCGCACCGTGGCCTGGGTCGCCGAAGAGGCGCTTCGCAGACGTGATCTTCTCCTTCACGACGTCCCCGGCTCTACCGCCACCTCCACCCCCGCGGCTCCCCTGCGGCATGCCACGGCAAGACTGCGCACCTGTGACGGTGCCCTTCTTCTGCCGTCAGATCTCCTCTTCTCCGTCCTGCCGGCCTCCGCCCTCTCTACGGGCGCCACCACAGAACTGCTTGCAGAGGTGCTGGAACCAGTGACCTCGGCGACGTCAACTAAGCGATCTGCCATGGGTTCTAGTACTCAACATGGTGGTGCCTTGCAATCTTATTCTAGGCCACCTGGGATGGAGAGTGCGTTGATACATCTCGTGTTCAATATTTAGTCGCTTCCGGAGTGTTCCCTAAAATGGCAAAAAAAGTCCTATGTCCTATGTCCTAAGTCCTATGTCCAGTAATTTACCTCTGAGATAAGATCGCGGAGATGGGCTTATTCCTGATATACCGTTTCTGACGACTAGATATACTGTACGTTATCGAAAATAGAAACAAAATCGATCATCACAGTTATTGATAGGGCATTTAGATTCTATCATTGTTTCTGTACCCGTTGCTTGGCTGACTAAAGTCACCTGACTGTTTCTGGGTAGATTTGGAGCATTTTTTGACTACACTCAGGCAGGCAGTGGTAGCTTAGTGACTCCAGTTGTTAATTGTCCACCCGTCTACTCAGAACCTTCTGTGAGCATTCACCTACCACGCCTCCTTGTCGTGGCTCGCGTTTGTGGGTGCAAAGTCTTTGGGAATCGCCTTTTTCGGTTGTGCCCTCCACGTCGTTTAGCATCCAGGTGACGATTCAACATTTAACAAGTCTGAGTGGTCAGTATGGCTGGCTATCTGTTCAATCTTTGAGAACTAGGCCTTAGGATAGGACCATTGGGTTCGGTACAGCACTCTTTGTGTTGTCGAATCGAGGATGCGGTCTTCCTCTCTAGTTGGCATAACTCTCCATTATTTGATTGGAGCATGCTTCCTTTAGTTTTTTTCATGAATTCGGGTTTAAAGTCGTTCCCAGCCACTTACACACCATTTTAGTCCCCATCCCTGCATAGGCCATGACGCAGCTTCCAGAAAAATTGCACGGCAATTTCTATAGCCGAACCCGACTACTATAAACGCCCCCCCATTCCTTTGCATCTTTTGTTTTCATTTGAAGACGAAGACAATTGTGTCCAAAATGTCAGACCCGAAATAAACGCAGCCTATCTATTTAATCAGACTTTTCTGTGAAGTACACCGTCGCTGCACTGAATCGACAGTCACCCCTCCTCCTCCTCCTCCTCCTCCTCCTCCTCCTCCCTCCTCCTCCTCCTCCTCCTCCTCCTCCTCCTCCTGCCCTTCCTCCTCCTCCTCCTCCTCTTCCTCCTCCTCCTCCTCCAACTCTCACCCTTTATCCAAAATTTCTTTTCTCTTAAACGCTTCTTCTTCCTTTCTCCTTCTCTACCGTAATCGTCGTCAATTTTTGCGTCTTTTTCGTTACATTTGCGGATTAGACGTACTGGTTTCCGAAAAAGCCCGTTTATGCTCCACCAAACTGGACACAACTGAGTTTTATTTGGCGGCTTGTAAAGGAAATTCATGAATTCCAGCCATTATGCTTCTCACGAGGCCTGCGTTGATCTGAGTGTTGCCAATGAGCGATGTAAGCTGCAGACCCCTCTTCACTGCTGGTGGCGCATCGTCTCTTTTTCCTCACTTTTAGCCGGCTATACATACTTTAGGCTGCAACTTTACAGCCGTACAGGACAGCTGGACTATGCGAATACGCTAATTGAGTTTTATACTCAGACTTTGTCAATAGTTTTTTAATCCATATTCGGACCTGTGCTATTTACGGCCTTGTTCGAGAAGACCTTTGATGATCTCATATGGCGCATTTTAGACTACCAGTCCTCTGCGTATTACCTCCTCTCAGGCACTAGTTATAACCAGAAACCTTTTTTTCTGTTTATACCTTAGCTTTGCTACCACCCGTTCGTGCTGCTGTCCCCCATGCTCCTTCTGTCAGTCAAGAACTCGCCAACTTCAGTCCAAAAGTGCGCAAGGCACTGCAAGAGGCTCTGCTGACCGGCGTACTTAACCTGTCACGTTTTGCTTTGGGTGCGGCAAGCCTGACCACTGCCCTGGCCTCCTATGCGAGGATCTCGCAGCATCCAACAGTAGAACTGCTTCTGGATGGTACGCTTTATGGTCCCTTGCCGCTTCGCTCTTTAACCTTACCAGCCAGCCAGCCACCCAACCACACTTCGCTTTTTACTTCTACCTTAAACACGGTAATCTACCTGGAGTCTAGGGTCTTCGTAACTTGCAAATCAATCTTTCCTGACGGATGATTTTTACGGTAGGGAGGCGCCAACTCCTCGTTCGACCGTACATACTCGTCCCGTTGGGCCTTGAGGCACTCTCCTCTCTCGAGCCCCACCATCAGACCCGCAGTGGCTAGTGTCATAGACAAACTACCATTGCGGTTAATTATAGCTGGCTTATGATGGCTAATAGGCCAAAAATGAACACTCCAGTCTATCTTGTCTTTCAGGGTAATCTTATACTGCCTATGATACTATCCGCTATGTGGCTGCTGGTGGGGCTCGAGAGTAATCCCCAAATCTCCAGAACATGAGTATATCCCATAACGCGATCGATGAGCACCCCTCTACCACTGTTAATATACCTATCGCAACCGACAGGGTAACAGGCCGGTGGCTCCATTTTTAGGGCGTTGGACTTCTAATCAACAGGTCATGGGTTCGAGTCTCAAGGGTTGTAACACCTGGGGTTGGCTATGTCTGGCTGGTTATGGCTAATAAGTCAGAAGTAACCGCTGCGGTCTCACTTTTCCTGGTCCGTAATGCTATTCGGCGGTAATTTTGCCCACTTCCAGATCTGTCTGGAAGGCGTGCATGGGGTTGTTCGAAGTCACCTGACAATTATTTTCACTGTTTCAACCTCATTACAGGGCGAAGTGTGTTTCTTCGTGTTTTGACTTGAAGTTAAAGGCTTCAGTACAACTGAATCCTTATTTAGAACTCAGTTCTTTTCAATGCCACTTTAGAGTATTTCTCACTGGATGACAGCAGCGAACACACCAGAAATCATCCTTTAAGTATTTCTCGTTGGAACGTGTTATCTACACATATGAGAAATACTGGAGTGAAAACCTGTGCATTATTGTCACCACACGCCAATGATAACACCAATCCAGTCTGAACGCCTGAGGTTTAATCATAAAACATTTTAACTCAAACGCTCCCCCACTTGAGCTATGGACTCACATCCTGTTGGCTAACATCGTGGGTATTCACAGTCCCAGCAAAGTGTCATACATGTACTGATTTTATGGGTGATGATCGAAAACTGGAGGTATTTGGCCACCGCTGCTTGAGAACCATCCTTCTAGCGAAGTACACTGATTGGGTTTCGAGCGCGACGATCTGCGCTTGCCGGGTTAACATCGCGAGGATCTCTCAGGCCATCCACAAAAGTCGACTCAGGTTATTTGCACGCGCTGTTCGTCATCCGCCTCATGAGCTCAGTGTTGCTGCACTCGATCCGGCCCTGTTTTCCACCGGCAGGCATCTCGACTCCACGCAGTTTGACAAGACGTGGGTGTGATTCTTAGGCCTTGTGCATTTGATCCCCGTCGCTGGAAAAGAGAACAAATTGAGCTCTCTTGATCCACTGCCGCAGATAGTCACGCGTGGGGAGGTACCATGTGAGCCATTATCGAGGCCGGATTGATCAACATGGTTCACAGTTGTGCCGAGTATAAGTTAAACCCCTAGTGCATGTCTGCTGGCCTAGCTGGCTCAAGAGTCCACGTCATGCCGCAACTTCGTTGCCCGCGAACTGAGATCTTTGAGTGAATCCTCAGCAATCTGGATACAATTGGCGTTCTACTCTGGAAGACCGTTGCATCCAGCATTCTCCAGATCTGTCTCAACCGTGTCTGTTTACCTATCTATCATAATTGGTGGACGGAAATGAGTGTTTTACATAGAGTTATCGGCATCGAACCTCTTTGACATCTCTGAGTGACTGAGATTAACACGTCGGGAGCTCGAATCGTGTAACATCCCTTCACGTAAGGAAAGGGACTACGCCCACGCGGGCTTTCTTTCCCTATTTAAACGTCCACCGGGAAATGCTGATTGGTGCTTGTGGCACCATATCTGCTTAACTAATAATGATTTGACGAAACCGTACTGCGTTCGAATGTGAAGTTACTGTCGACTCGAGCCGTAATCAGGTGTTTTAAACTTTTAGGATGCCTTTACAGATCTCGTTTGCACGCATCATCCACCCTGCGATTGTGGCGCATCTTCATATTGTTGAGGGTTTTAATGGTAACCCAACATAATGTTTTCTCTGGCCGAGTGTCGTCCACTCAGCTGACAATTTTTACGCCGATTTTACATTTTCTCTCAAAGGTGTGCAAACCTCATCCTTTTCAAAGCAAAATTCGTGCAGTCAACACCTTCGCCTTAAAGCTTTTTTTGTTTTTCTAGGGAATCTACTTTCGCCGAAGGATCTGCAACCGTCCTGTCTGTCTGAGGAGGCACCCTTCGCCGTTGTCTTTCGAGATCTCGTGTGCAGGTCGCCTGGCCTTCGGACGCTGAGTTTGGCCGAAAACTTCATCACGGCGGACAGCCTGCTTTCATTGCTCTCATTCGCCGAAAATACAGAGAACTCGTAATGTGCCCGTCGACTGTTTTTTTTTCAAAATATAGACCGATTTTTATTGTTAGTCCTGAGGCCCGCGTCCGCTGCCTGATATTTTGACTACGTTCATGTCGTTACACACTTCTGCTTGCGCGTTTGGCCCGGTATAACGCTTATTTCCAAACGGATCGCTACCCCCGTATTGTCATTCTGTAAGTCGATCGGACCTAATAGGTGGTTGAAATAGCAGATATTCCTCCGACATTTAGCACTTTGGCTAGGTCAATATACAATCAACGTAATATTTTTTGGATCTAAGTTCTCAAACAAAAACCGTCTTCCGGCCAATTTCCGACACGCCGACTCATCCAGAAGACGCACAGTTAAAACATTTAAACCCCCTTCTGTAGTTAATTGTGATAGCTTTGGTGGATGAAGACTCACCGATCAGTTACGGGACTCGCACACCCCGTTCTGCCTTGGGGGCTCACTCGAGCCCCACCAGCAACCGCACAGCGGCTAGCATTATATACAATTGAGCATGAACGACAAAGACAAAGGAGGCTGAAATGTCCATTTCTGACTTATTAGCCGTCGTCAGCCAGCCATACCGAACCCCAGGTAGTGCATTACCCGGGGCTTGAACCCACGACCTATTGATTAGAAGTCGATCTCTCTTACCATTGCTTTAGTCATAGCCATAACTTTATTAACAATCTCCGGGTACACTATCAACGCCTGTATAAAAGGCATCTTACTGTCTTGTGTTCTGCTTGAATTTTCGTAGGTATGATGGCGGAGAATAGATAGGAAACATGTACGGTAGGTACGTATAGGGACGTAGGTGCTCAAAATGACTAAGTTGTCTCTGATAGTGATCAACCTCCAAGTGAGCGGTAAGACTTCCTAGAAGGGCTGACTGGAAGCGTAAGATAGACGTAGTGGGGTCCTTGAATGAATGTGCCATAAAATGGCATTTTGGACGATTGGCCGACTGAGATATTCCTCATGAACCGAGTGGAAATACCAGAGGAGCCTTTATATATGTGACTTTACCGATCGGATTGCAGGGGGGAATTCCCTCAGTTTTGCCCTAGCAGATGATCAAGTAGGGCGAAACAATCATTCACGTGAACGGGATCTGACAAGGGCGGGAGAGACTGGGATGGTTCTATTTTTCGGCATCGCCTTGCTATGCGACCGTTTGTGAGGATTGTAGATTGAGATCTGGAGCAATTCGGAACCAGCTTGCTAATTAATTACCGAAACGCCGAACCTCCCTCTGACTTTGAATGTTTTCTACCCCCAGCCAGCGGAAGCTGGGACCGTGAATCAGGTAAAATGCTCAAATAGGCCAGAACTGACCATTTCCGTATTGCTAGTCTTCGTAGGGAACATTCATGCATGTGAAAGTGAGGTAAACCCTTAACTCTGGGGCATCTTTATGATGTCTTCAGAGCCAAATTTTTATTAATTTTAATGCTCTGTATGATTGTATCTCCCAACCTGACTCCCATTTTTTTCTTACCAGAAGCCAGCCAATTGTGTGTGCACCACTTGGTCAGCTCTCACGCCTCAATCTTAGTTACAATCCGTTGTTCGCCCACACACAATCCTCTCCTTCGACTACGGCACTCAACTCTACCATCTCACCCAACTGGCTCAACGATTTCACTGAGTCAGAATCGCCCAACCAGCCACCATCTCTGCTGTCCCAATTACTGCGACTATGCCCCAACTTGTCATTTTTTGGCCTGGCTGGTTGTTCTCTGACTCCTGACCTGTGCTTAGAGGGCGGTGTCCTAGCGACCAATCTTGATGCCCCCGTTTTGTGCCGACAAAATCTGCATGGTATGGGTGCCTCCAGCGTTTTTCGATACAATCTCGGATGTTTAACCTGCGTTTGGAAAAGCGGACCCCATGCTAGTAATTAGAAATAGTCAAGTTGCAATTCGTCTTTAACGAAACAGTGTTTAACAATCTTACGAAAACGGCTGGAAGTAGTAACGTCCTGAATGACAGCTACATGTATTTGGGCGTTGCAGGTGGAAATATATTCACAACACAGTTACTAGCTGAAAACCCAAACACGTATTTTGTCTGTTTTCTGCCGCTGTTTAACACAGCTGCGAGGAATCCGGTTCATCAGTACGCGTCTGGGCTTTTAGCTAGTACCTGTACATTGAATATGGTTCCACCTGTAACTCCTAAATATACTACTGGCTGTTTATTGGCAGTTTAATGAATATTACGCAGTTATGTTGCTGTGGCTGATATAATTCGGCCCCAATATTGATATCACCTTTCAGTCTGAACTCAAGACCTTCAAATAGACTAATTTACTCCAAGTTAGCGATTCATTTCGGAGGAACTTGAAAGCAGCAGCTACCAGTATGCCATTATAGTTGGTTACTCACACATATGCAGCTCAGTGTGATTGGCTGGCTGTGGGCTGGCTTGGTCCAGTTTTATCCAATCACAACTGTGGCCGAGACCATTTGGGGCCAGACTTTGTGCTAGGACACCTTTATACAAACCTTCGGCAATCGAATAGCTACCATTCTCCTTTTTACTACCTGCTTTGAGCTAGGACTTTGCGCTTCAGCGCGCAGACCGTAGTCATCTGTTCGTCCAAAATTTTTGTTAATTTGGGTCTTGTCGAACATTGAGTGTGTTGAATAATTTTCTATGGTTCCTGGATGTGGAGATGGGCATTTTTAGTCCCCCCTCCAGGTTCCAGCTTTGTACCGAACAGCGGCTGGTGGTTTTTCCATGTTGGTGTCCCACCAAACCGAAAGATCTCACTGTTGCGTAGTGCTTGGTTAAGACCTGAAAGCGCGCTGAAGGCTGTTTCAGTATCTGCAGCCTTTTGTTCGCCTGCTAGTTGGCTGCCAGACTGGTAGGCGAATCCCATTTGCCTGAGTCTTTTTCATCCGGGGTTTTTGCTGGTGGCACAGAATGCGAGAGTGTAGAGGCAACGAAATCAACCTTCCCTGACTCTCTGGCGAGTTCGGGAGAAGTTACAGTGCACCAAAAGCCTTTGCCTGCGAGCTTACCAATCAGTCAGATTGCTTGATTCTCTGGACCTCTAGTCAGGTTACGATGGCTCCTTTTTATTGTGGCCTACTGGTAGGTCTCGCTTATGTTACCTCTGCATAAGAGTAGTCTAGTTTGTGCCGATTAAAGAAAAGAACAAATGCATACCAGGTGAGCGCTTTAGACGCGATCAGTCACCGTACTCTTGCGCACATCCATTCACCTTTACCTAATCTTTCTACTCACGCATAGTATGAAAAGAAGTGGTTTTCGGGAAGAAAGTGAGATTGCTGCGACAATAGTCTATCACTTTAATTTAAACAACTCGCAAGAATTACTTTTCGGAGCTGTTGGTCTGTGAGGCGCAGCCTTCATTGGCCTTCCTTCCAGGGACTCTATCCTTGCTGTTTTTATCTTTTCCCTTCGACTTGATTTGTTTAATTAAATTCTTAAACTCCTGCGATATAGTCTATATCATTGCCACTTTTGTACTAACATTGTAGTCTCTAACGTCTCCGTTTTCTTCTTATAGCGACGGCTTCTACATTCAGTCACCTATTTGAACTGGACCTCAGCTGGAACCCATTAGTAGGAGAATTCTCGTCCGCGGAGTTTCTAATCAATCTCCTTGGTATAACTTCGAAACTACCACAGCCGCTGTTTTCAACCCTGCGATGCCTCCGTTTGCGAGGCTGCCTCCAGGTTGCTGACAAACAGGGTGGATCTCCTTGCCTCTTCATTCCAAATGAAGTCACCGGATCGTGGCTCTCCTGCGATAGCGAGTGCGTTTACTCGACTCAAAAGGCACCGGTCGTCTCGGGGGACTGTCTCCTTTCATGTTTGGCGAAACTTCTTGACACCGTACGAGTTTCTTATCTTTGCAACTGCCATTTTTTAGATAGATACGTGCATTTAAGTTTTCGTACCAAAACCTATTTCTGAACGATTGCACATTGAAATCACTCACTAATTGTTTTATAATTTGTATTAGGTTGATCAATTTCTTTTGTTTACTGATTAGCGGTCCGTTAGCGTTCTTACTAGGTCGTCATTTGTATTCACAAACGTCATGCCGCTTCTGTGACTACTGCCGATGACATGATCTCCCGTCTAATTGAATCCTGTGCTGCATATTTCGAACAGTCGTGGGTAGATGAGCGGAACGCCTGCTCAAACCATCTGAGACGATGGTTGCTTAATACAAATCCAGCAGGAGGTATCCCCGACTGAAACACGAGCTTAAGGCGTGTTTTCATTGGTTAACGCTCACCGGTTGTTACCGGAACTCACTCGTCCTGCTCTGTCTTGGGACTCCTTCTTGAGCCCAGCCAGTAGCCGCTTTGCGGCTGGTAGTAGTAGTAGAGGCAGGTTAACAATGTCGTAAAAGATATAGGAGACTGGAATGGCCATTTCTGGCTCATTAGTCGTCATCAGCCAGTCATGCCCAAACCCAGATGGTGCCCCACCCGAGGCTCAACCCCGCGACCTGTTGATAAGAAGTCCAACGCTCTAACCATTGAGCTATAGGTTTGATGTCTTACCGGTTTCGAACATGTATTATTCTCGGAGGGTGCCAGTTGTTATACACCTGACCGGTTTTTTATACATTTGAATCTTTGTCTTCTGTTGGACCCCATCGCAAGATCCAAGACGCTCTCAGACTCGGCGGAATATACTGCGCGCACGCGTTGTACGTAACCCTAACTATAAACCTAACCCTAGTTTCCCTGGCATTCGGCGCAAATACATCTGCACTGCGGGTGGTTCCAGTTCTCATATCCTGTTCAAGAGGCCGTAGTTTGTAATAGAGGGCTTGCCTGGCAAGGCATCGTCGGCATAATCGAGACTCGTGACAACAAAGCCTTCTCCTGTCTCGACTTCCTTGTAGTCCTGAAGTGTTGTGTACAGGGCCGAGGTTATGGCGTATTTAGACTGAATCGATGCCGGTCAAGTTCCCCGCATTGACACCATATATGGCTGTGTAAATTAATGCGCGATTGCCGTGCTGTCACAAGACTTGCTTTTGATTTGTTTAATTCGCCCCCCTGAGACACGACTTCGATCGCAGCTGTCCTTGAGAAGAGCCTGTCTGATTGCGGCCCCCTGCTGCGGCCAACATTTGCGTGTTAATCCATCGAGTCACGTATGACAACGGGCTGCCATGTGAAGCTTACTCGGACTGTTCTGAATGACTTGGAATAGTTCAGCAAGTGAGACTTACTTAATATTTCACCCACAAGACTGTGGTAATGCTGCTCTGTGTCCACACAGGACCTCAAGTTCCCCGCATTGCCAGGATCAATAGAAGTGGTATTCACTGGCCGCCATATCGAGATGAACAGTGCCCTGCTGGAAAACAAGTAGAAAGCGATTATCTTTGTTATGGTTTCACTGGTATACTTTTCTAGACAGCAGGTGCTATTCAACTCTTCCCGTCGCAGCAGTATTTTTGTGTTTTTTACCTACATGGTTTCAACCCTCGACCTTTAACGGAGCCATTGTGATACTTACGTGAACTATGCTCGAAGCTGCGGTTGTCTGCATGCGCTAGTTTCTGCCACGATTTTATCGCGAATTCTGAAACCAATCTTCTTTCATGATTACCTATTTGGCCTCGTCATCTTTTAGGGCAACTTTCACATTCAGACGCTGGATGTTGGCCATTGTAACCTGACGCCGAGCTGCTTGCTGAGCTTACAACGGTGAGTCGTCGAAGTCTCCCATAACCGTGCTTGCGGAAACGCACAGATTACATTATTAGTATTTATTACTTACTGTCGTAATTTAAGTAGAAGGCTTAAATAGCAAGGTCTCGACCACATTTCACCTGTGTCACTAGGCGTTGCGTCTCGTCTTCTAGGTTGTTGGCTGCCCCAAGCACTTCGCTCACCTCACTGGTTTGTGACGGCAATTCTGCGCTGCGCTCCGTCTCCGCGCTAGAGGGTTCGACGTGGTCACGCATTCTCGCTACCAGCTCTCAGGCCTCTTCTGCGCTTGTCAACCTTTGCATCGACCTTCCGCTCCGTAAGTTCCATCTTTAAAGGCATTCTCCAATGGATTGCTTTAATAAGTATGCCAAATTTTAACAGTTTTCTTGATAGTTGTAAGTATTCCAAAGCTCAAACTCGGAAATCAGCAGTTCCCTGTCGTTTCTTATCACCGACCTACTTGTTACTATGAAAAATTGATTTTCTGTTAGCCTACTTTGAGAGGTAAAGAAGGCAAAGGAAAGATGCAGTGAATGCGCCTATTTTACGACAGTTCGTCATTCTGCTCTGGCCGTGCTTTACATCACACTATACATAGGGAAGATCGTCAGAACCCTTTATTTGTTCTTTCGAACTCTTACAGGCTTCCATCGTCAGAGCTAAAAGTGGCAATGAAAGAAGTAACAATTATAAGGGGTACGAGCCAATCAAACATCCATAACTCCAGTCTCGAAGTGACTGCGCACGGGGCTCGGTCTGTCAGCGCCAGAACGATAAATCGATTTACTGACTTATCGTCGTAGCCTCAGGCTTCAAGCGATTCTAGGCTTATCTTGCTTCTGGCGTTGGCGATTATATTCGTGGCTGCGAAGTTAAAATCATGACTCCTTTCGTAGGTGTGGACAGCCACTTGTGGTAATCTGTCACCCCGCAGCAGCCCGTGTACGCGCGATCTGAGCACACTTTCAGTCTGACCTGTGTAATTAAAAAAAAACAGTTTAAAGCATGGGATGTGAAACAATACATCCGTATAGTTACTTCTCAGAACACTTTTTCTCATTGGTCTCGTCTGTTTCATAGTTATTCGTCTTTGTCACGCCATATTCTAGACTTCGTTCGGTCTATTAACGTACCTGCTCTCTTTGTTTAGTCAAAACTGAGGAAGATCTCGTGGAGGCCGTCCATGCCGTTTCGCTCAAACTCTCCGCTTCCTCGTCTCCCACCCCCCTTCAGGAGTTTTGTTTGAAAGCCACCCCTCCGGAGGTATTCACCGGTCGAATAGGCAAAACAACTATTGTGACCTGCCTCTCCGCAACTTCCTACCCCGTCGGCTCACCGTCCTCTAGTCAATTCCCAGTCCTTGCGGGCAATACCCTCACGGCCAGGTTTCTGCGTTCTGTTGCACAATCCTTCCGTGCGCGGTTCGGCAAACTCGCCAGTGTTTCCGCTGATAATTTATTTGTTACCTTCACGATTCGCTAATGTATTTAATCCGCTTTTTGCTGTCATATAGGTATAATTATTTTTTATCGTCCACACACTGACTTTTCTGTCTGCCTCTGTTTTGTGCTCTCTGGTTTATGGTTCTTTCCATCTGTGTTATTGTTGCTGTTTCTTGGTTTTAACTTCCAAAACGCGGTGGTCTTCCTTTGGAAAAAAAGAAGTGTAAGACAGAGTACAGTACCTCTAGAAAGGCCAATCAAAAGTTTATAATACGTTTTAGATCAGAAAGTATTACCTAAGCGTGAATTCGTGTTGCATAATCCCAAAATATATCAGTCACGGCTTTTGAATCCACGTCTCTCTGGCCACCTGCAAAAATCACGTCAAGGATTCTTGCGTAGGTACTAGGGATTCTCTGTTGATTTTCGATGTCTTTTGAAAGTCATCATTTTGCCGAAAGCATGCACAATCAATTCTTTGTTTTACTCATTTTGTATTAAATTGCGTCTTTCTAAAATTTTCTACTTGAAAAAACGGATAGTTTTCGGTTTTAAAAGTTTGTTTATACAAAATATATTTAAGATCATGAAATGTCTCTTTCAGTCGCATTGTGTGTCCTTTTAGTAATGATCTTTATGGTAGCACGTGGGAATGTATTCTTTTCCCTCAAGTGCCATGTATAAAACTTTTAAAATTAAAAACCCTAAACGGTAGTGCAGCGGCAGACCGGGTTAACCTTCATTCCCGAGTGGTTTAAATCTCCAGGGGGTATCGTTTCTCTGATATAATAACTGAAGAAGACTCACTTTACCGCGAAAGCAGTACAAGACTGATTATTTTCGTGGACGTCCTCTATGAGGTATGTTTGGAGTCATCTAAAATAAAATAAAACATACTTCTGAAGTATTTGTTTTTTAGTGACTGTGATTTCTGCAGGTGGTCAGAAAGACGCACATTTTAAAGACGACACTTTGGGATTATGCCTCATTGTCAACAAGACCATAGCCCCAACTAAGCCCTCCTTTCCAAATATTATCACATTTCAGTTAGCATCGTCATGAGATAGTTCGCTACTGTAGACTGGGTTCTCATAGACCCAAAGGTAGTAGGAAGCCATAAACTGGGTTGTGTGGGACCGCGGAGTCGTTTTACTTTTTTCCCTTTGTTCACACCGAGTCATTCAACTCATTTTTTATTCCTTTGACCCACTTGTGAAAAACTCAGTGGGATTCGAACTCACGCCAGCAAGGGAAAGGCTGTACTAAAACCACATGTTTGCTGGAGTGGGTTCTAATCCGTCCGAGGCTGCCGAGATTTTCACAAGTGGGTCAAAGGAATTTGTCAAAATCCTCTTCTCATTTTTTATTCTTCCTCTGCTCATCCATTCTCCGGAGGAGGTGACCTCGTTCACTCCAAATGCTCGGTTCAAGTCAGTTTGCTTTGGGCAAAGAAATTCCCGGCGGCTTGCCGGATACTCCGGCTCAAAAAATTAAAGTTACCTAGTCACGGAAACGGTTATCTTCTAACAAAGGAACTTTTGAATGTTCCAAAGCTTCGAAGGCATAACTATTTTAGCTGGTTTTCATTTGGTACTTGAGCCTACTTTCGATGCGTTACTGGAGGTCGCGAGGGATGTAAATTTTTCCAGTCTAGGAATGCCAACCTCGTCCCCTCTTTGGTATTCTGAGGTTTGTTTCTTGCCTTGTTAATGATATCAGCTAACATTCTGGCCGGCAGATTTTCCCTTTCTGTGCTCGGAGTTCTCCTATCAATCCAGACATTACCAATCAATTGAGTCCCCGTACACGGTCGCACGATTCCTGTGAAGAGAGATACGACGGGGTCCTCTGGCTTAAGCAGGGAGGGGAATAAACGCTGGATCACAGTCACTGCTAGTGCGTTTGTGGTACGCAGTCGTTTGCGGTAGTACACTAGGTTCTGTGTTCAAAGTAGTTGAAGAACCCAAATTGTGTATCTAACAATGAGTTGAATACTGACGATTTCTCTAATCCTATACGACCGCATAGCGATCACTGTTAAATTTTGAGCTTGACAGAAGCGCCGCCATCCTAGCGTTATTATATTCTGGGCGGTCCGGAATGTTTGGCATATATGTCTGTTTCAACTTCAGGGAGACCAATTGAAATCAGTCCTCCTGCTGGTAAACTCCACTTTCAAAGATGAATGTAGTGGACTTCGGGTATGTTTTGTAAACAGCTTAATGTCATGTAATGCTGTATTGACTTGACTCGTTCAAATTGGCATTGTAGGATGCAGGGATAGTAGATATTACCGGGAATCTTCTAAAAAGGGAAACGATGTCGAAGGTGTACGCCCATTTATCCCCGATTCTCCTTTTGTCGTTATTCACGGGGTCCTCTAGCTTTTTCTTGACTATGCGCGCAGGGTCTGGGTGCCAAAAAGCATTCCGTCGGATTTTGTTTTGAAACCTGGTTCCACACAAACCGCGTCAGTCTTTTCGACCGAAAATGTTTCATTTTGTTTGCCTGGCATTCGAAACCTCCTTGAAGTCCCCCTCTGGGATTTTGCGAGTAAACACAGAACAGGGCATTTACGTGTGGACAATGATCACTCCCATCTGCTCCGCGTTTTCATAACTGGTCATGCTGAACTCTGTGTTATGTCGTCTAATCCTATCTATTGTGCTAGTTAGGGGTATTATTTTTTGCCTGATTAAGGGAATCACTTAAATTCACGGGCATGCCCTAGCCTCGTAGACCAGTCAGTACAATTTTTATCGGACCTGATATTTACGCACTAGTTGCTGTTTATGAAACGATCATGGGGCCCAAATTTCGCAGCGTCTTTTGGGACGTATTTTCTTGTATGAAAGCAAATTCTGCTTTACAAATTCATGCCATTCAAATCCTGGAACGTGAAGCATTTGGTCCCACGACAGGTCTGAATGGATTCTTTACTAGAATCACGTTGCAATGTGATATTTTATTGAATTCAGCATACTGCTGTGTCGCTGTTTAGTTTGAAACGGACTGCTTCACATTCTCCCTCTAAGTCCTTTCATTTCCGGTCGTGCTGATTACCGCCGAGTAACTGGAAGTTCAAAACATCAGTTGTGAATGCCGCCTCAGAAAAATTCGCCTCCTTGTTACCTTTATTGTTATAGCTCATCACCGAGTAATTCCATGGCCTCTGGCTGTGGAAACCCCAAAAATATCAACACGATGTCAAGTTGGGTTTTTGGAAACAACATCATGAGCAATTATCAGCTGGACTGGCAGTGCAGGCGTTTTGTCCTGTTTTAAATTTCGGCGCTCAGTTTAGTTCAGTTTTATTAAGGGAAAGATAAGTGACGCCTTTGAACATCCTATTGATCTAAATGATATTGCAAATTAAAAAACGCCGATACATTATGAACATTAATCAAAGGGTTATCTCACGGCCACTCTACAGGGCGTCGGACGAAAAGAATAATAAAATAATGTTACTCAAAATAGGGAGTAGTATGTTCGATAACACTTAATTCGTGCGTGAAGATGGTTTGGGGAAAATGTGCTAGTTTCTGATGTCACGGTGGTGCATATGTCTGTACAGATTAAACTTTCGCTTAAAAGTGTCGTCCCAGGAAATTTCCTGACTCGAGTGAAATTTGGGGAATTGCAAAAACCTTTTCTTCGTGTTCATTTTCTCTAGCCGCCCCCCACCCCAATATAGCTTGGGAGTTGAATGCTCATTGTTATCAATGTGCAATATACCCACCAATAATCCCCGTCTGTATGCACTTGCGTCCCGTTTGTCGTAGGGTAACGAAGCCAAGTTATCTTCTACGTTTTTTCTTGTTGTTTTACTGTAGAAAATGGAGATTGCGGAGTTGTCTTTACAGTCCATTGCAGCTGCGATTGATGACCATATACAAGGTTAGTCATTAACTCTGCTGCTGTTCAAGTTACTGTTTCTCTCCTCCCTTCATCCTCCCAAGTCTCTACTCAGTAACGATACGGTGTATGGTCACCTAAACAGGCATTGGAAAAGGAACCGTTCACAATACATTTAGTTTTGTGCTAAATATCCACGGACGTTATGTTTACGATGAAGGTGAGGGTTAGGGTTAAGTTCAGGATTAGGTTTGAGTTCCAGGTTAAGGTCAGATTTGGGGTAAGGGTCTTGATTAGTTTAGGGGTCCGAATAATTCTCATGCTAACTGTTAGATTTAGTGTTAGGTTTGGCAAGAGTTAAGATTAAGTTGACAGTTTAGTTTTGTTAGTGTTAGCTTTAAGATACGGTTATATTTGCCCTTCCTGAAATTTACCGCAAGGCCACCTATTTTAAGCGAGCGGGGTGATTCCTACTCCCTGTCCTGTTAAGGCGGCCGTACAAGGCAACCCTACCTGATCATCCTCTACTTTTTGCGAATTAGAGCAGTCTTTTCTGTCACTTTCAAAGTGCTGTTGATTAATTTCCTTTCCTGTGGAATAGAAGAATTCGCCTCCCACGCTGGCATCTAACCAACATTTAATATGTTGACTTGTCGGAGGAAATTTCAGCACTGCCTTTAGGCGCACTCTAATATGAATAATATAACCAGTCAAATAAACTTCATTTCCACATTCGTTGGGATGTCAGTCATCACAGAGTTCTCCCAGGGATTACCTCATTGATCGAAAAAGTGGTTTTAATTTTCTTGCGCATGTTGCGCCGATTTTTCGCACTCTGCAGACTCCTAGGTGATCCACTCGCCCTATTCATTTAACCGCGCCATTGCGGTAGTGCCATTTTACGAGGTTGTTACTTGGTTTCAGCTGATGTATGACGTTAGGCACAGGAGTTCCCACTAAGTCAGTCGACTGCGGAATATACCATAAGAATATTTTGGTAACTGGAAGTCTGCGAAGGGCTATTCGTGGTAAATGATTTTGAGTGGTTATGATACAGAACGTTTATGGATTGCGTTGATTCAGTTTATTGGAGCTGATGAAATTCGATGGTTCGTCCGCAAGATACGAGGTTAGTAACCTATGGAGCGATGACATCCATTCAAGGGGTTTTGAGACTTGAGTATTTTTCCACTCCGGTTATGTTCCTACAGCAAGATTGAGTCCAGAAGACTGGCAAGGATATCAGACCCAGTAATTAACCACACCTGTCATCCTCCTCACTAGGATGTCATGTACATGCTGTTTCCTTCTCCTAACAAGATATTTTTGTTGTACTCATATTCACAAGGCAATCTTAGGAAATCTTAGAACAATCTTAGGAAATACCTGTCGTAATTGCGCTATCAGATTCAAAGATTGCATTTTCCCTCATTTGAAAACCGTCTTGGGCATGACTTCCAGGACGCAGGGCTAGTTTGAGTACACATACAGTGGATCTCCTAACTCCTGAAATCTCATAGATTTTTCAAGAAAATCCCTGTTACTCAAAATGAGACCAAGCTGTTTCCTCCAGAGTAGTAAAGGAACAGCATATTGTGGTTTATAAATTATTATTATTATTATTATAAATTATAAAATTAACCTTAAAGACGCATTTTTTAGAAAAGTGGATGGGTTCCGGTAAGGAAAGATCGTGAAGATTCGAGCTGACCCTTCCTTCCGACTCCAATTCTGTTCAAGTAGCACAGCTAACTCAGGTTACTGTAGATAGGACAGGGCGCGGTGTCAGCCTCGGTCTTCATTCGTGCTGTGCATGCCATAAAGTGCTGTTTCTAACGTCCCAGCAGCTAAGGTTAATTTGAAGGTGGGAGATTTATGGGGATCGGGCTCGGTCGCGCCTGGTTTTTGAATTTTCGATAATTTCGGGGGGGTCACTAATATGACAGGGACCGAAGTCATGCGTGTATCCTAATCACTGCGACCTTAATTCCAGTCTCCCGTAATAAAGGGCAGGAAAAATCCAACTGGAGGACTTAATTCTGTACAAAACACAGAAAATGCGGACTGGGCAATGGGAGTGCAGCAAGTAGACCAGACGAGGAGCGAGTTTTTAGCGGAGTCAAGAGAAATGTCTGTCCGATACTTGATTCATTGTTCGTGCGTAGGCGTCGTTTGTGGTTAGGGATAGAAGAGTGAGTCGGCGTGCGAACACCTGTGTCGCGTGATGACAGACACCCAATACAGACGCGGCTGGACGCGTATATAAGCCTCCCCTTGCTACAGATGGCTTTGTGCTACATTCTAGGCGGTGCCTGTCCCCATGTTCCAAACCTTACCGATGACCTCCATAACCCCAAACTCACCTGGAATGTAGCGTAAGGCCGCCTACATGCGGGGGTACTTAGTCATGCCCTACCCAGTCGCGTTAGGTAAGACGGGAGTTGCTGTTGTATTCCATAAAGTTTTTCCGTCGCCAATAATGACGACAACCACTAACGTCTTGTGCCACTTGAGCCATAAGCTGCAGAGTAGCGCCTATTAGTAGTAGTGGTAAAGATACTGCAAATGGCCGCGGTATAAAGAGCGTTCTTCTTATTGCCATTAGCCCTGGATGTAGTACTAGCGGCTATGTTTGTGGCGATCATTCTCAGGAGAGTATCGCAACAGGCTAATTTGATGGAGAGACCCTAGCTGCTACGACCTTCTGGCCCGGTTCCATATGAGAAAAAGACGAGGGAGGATAGTGTATTCTGTACAGCACTATCGGAGAAGGGGTTGGAAGAAGTTGGCAGCCGGACGATGGCAGCATCCACACGTGTGAGACAGTGGCGAGGCTATGCGTGAGTCAGCCTCGAGTGTGATTGCCTGGTTTGTACAACCAGAATTGGAGAGGACCAGAAAGCCCCTGGTGCACGCGTGCATGTAGTCGCGAGAGGATCAACTTTTGCAACATGCGCACGGAATCAGCCCACTATCAGTCGTCAAGGTTTCTAGCTGATGACTGTCAGTCGTTAACTAGGGAAGTTAATTATGCTCTTGGTGCCAGCAGGACACCCAAGATAGAAAAAAAAGAAGCCAAATTTAACCAGTACGTGTATATGTTTACGTATACAGTGGGGCGGCTGGTTAGCAAACAGTATTAGGCTCCAAAGATGCCTACTTAGGCAGGTATAAAACGGTAAAAATTGAGTTCAAGCGGTCTTTTGTCACGCGTGTCCGAGACTATCCCTAGTAGCAAGCGTATATCGAGGTGATAGCGGGGCGATGTCGCTTTTTCGCTATAGGTATATCTAGTCTATAGTGATTTTGTCCGGCGGTTGTATATCGAGGCGATATCGAATTTTCGAGATACTCAAAAACGACAACAGCTGACCGTACGGGTTATTCCTTTACTTGAGTTAATACCGGCGCCCACCCTTAATCCATTCCTAGTAGCGGAGAAAGAGGGGTTTGTCACGTCGCACGCACACGCCGCGAGATAATGGCGTGCATTGACGCGCGCGAGAAGTGTCTACGTGACTAAAAACTACAAACCAATCAGCAGCCAGATTCCGTCAGGGAGGGAACCAATGAAATGTCCATGGCTCTAATGGCGAAAATTCGCTATTCGCGATATCGCCTCGATATATTCTGGTTACTAGGGTATTAGGTGAAGGCGGTAACTTGGACAACTACACTGAGAACTAGGAACTGCAAAGACAAAGTTCAAGCACCACTGGAATAGTAACCGATAGACAAATCCTCTTCGATCCTTTGTTTTTTTTATTCAGAACGTTGTAAACTAGCGGAGGAACTCAAGGACGTAGAGGCCAAGTCCGCAGCTGCTGAAAAAGCACTGCGGGAGGGTATGTCTCAGTTATCATTATCCCCTGTAAATCTCATTTTATTAGCGGAAAAAATTGTTGCTGATGCGCGCTCGGAAGCGGTCTCATTGGTGGAGAAGAAACAGCTTCTGCTAAACAAGATTTCCACCACAAACGCCATGAACGACAGGTAAGTGTCCTGTAATTTTCTACAGTTACGTGAACCCATCACTTTGAGTTTTCAGTGCTGGGTTTGCTAAAGCGTATATTATTAAATTGGAACTGAAAAAACAGCAGGATTAACATTAGGGAACCCTATCTGCTGATATATCAAATGAAGTTAGGAAATGTGATCTCTGCTAGAAAGGAATACTTAGATGTGGTTGTGATAGTAAGTATCGCGGTGCGCACTGCAGGACAGTTCGACCGTCGTAGTCCGACGAGGTGAACCGTGTGCTCCACTGTATGTTGTAGGGACGGGGACTTGCGCTGGATTACAGTGGGAGTACACGCGCATTTACCCCCACCCCCGGGCCCGATGTCATGACCAAGTCAAGATCGGAGACGGGAGCTGGCGCGGTCATAGCCACTCCTAAGCGTATCGCCACATTTGGCTCGGATCCCACGGAGTGGAAGTGTCATTAAGGCCACATTAAGAGGGAGCCATTGCAGCCTGATTCAGTCCACCGTTCAGTCACTCTTCACAAACACACACTGGGCTGACCGCGCGGTCCGAGTAATCCCGTTAGTTGGCAACCTTCCAAGCCACGACTAACTGTGCCGCGATAGCTTCAAACACGTCAGATTTTTTATGCTGAGGAAAATGCGCTGACCCTTAGACTTTGCTCTCTATTCATATTCGAAGGTACCAGTCACCGTAAGCGCCGGTCAATGGACTGGTGTGGGGAATGGGCGCAGCTGTTTATGACCTCGTCTGCGTGTACTATGCACACGGCCTAGCTCCTCGAACAAAAACACTGGGATTTCACACGACAGGGGGGTTGAACGACTCATATCTCACCTGTGTGAGAGTGATAGAGTTCACGTCAGGTAGGATCCAGGGCAGCCTGTCAGCCACTCCGCACAAATACACATTGGACTGACTGCGAGATTTGAGTGTAACTACATAGGTATTTCAGTCACAGCAACCTGCCGGCTTTTGAATGCGCATCCTTTCGGCCGCCTGAAAGTCAAATAGTATCGTACTTGTGCGTTTATTATTGCTCCTTATGAAGTTTACGAAATGAGCTTTATCCATTAAAAAATGGTATGGCTCATCCTAACAAGATAGAACAATGTGTGAGTTTTCTTAAACGGTATACGTACAGCTTGTAGTCCGAGAACTCTAGAAGCAATTGCGACAGCAGGTCTGGTTCGAAATTAACTGTGAAGTGAAAAAGCTTAAAGCCGAAAGATACGCCGAATATACCATTTTAAGTAGACATAATTTACTGTTGAATGAGTATAAGAAAGCGTAATTTTGTGGGTATTTTACAAAATGTGCTTGGTTATATAGGATATTTAAAATTGATGGAAAAAAATAGTTAACGAAGTAGTAACTTTTAGCAAGTGGGATCTTTGAAGGCGATGGAAAATCCGCGTATCTCAAAGCTGGTATCCTAGTGACTGAAATACCCTCGTAGTCCTTTCGTATCGGAAAATGAGAATCCCGGTTAATATTTTATGAGCTGTCGCCTACTGTTCAAGGAACAGCAGGACGTTGTTTGTTACACGAGTGGATAGGCTGGTAGGTGTGGTGGTACGCTCATGGGCGGCTCCGGCCGCGCCAGTCACCTGCACCCTCTCCCATCGCTGGTATTCTTGGCTCTGTCATGACAGCGGGCTCTAGTTGGGGAGTAGAGAGTGTGGTAGATGCAGCGAAAGTCTACTATTACTTTAAACTAAATCACTCGCAAGTCACCGTCTTTGCACTACCCTTCCGTGGAGCATACGGTGGACCTCATCGTAATCGACGGTCGAACTGTTGTCGGATAGGCTGGTCGGCGCAGTCTTTGCTGATTGCAGAGGTTTTGATTCCGGGAGAGGTCATCGAGCGAACACGGACTGAGATAATCAGAAAGGAACTTTCCACATCCGGTCCGGATATCTATTTAAGTATTCGTGTTCTATGATGTTAATTGCTACAGGGTAGCTACATACGTTTTGCAGGTGTCACGGGCTCTAGAAGAGGTCATAAAGACGGCTTAGTACTCACCAAAGCATACATGAAGTCGGAAAACGGATGCTGTATGACAGGTAGCTCCGGCTGTCAAATATAGGAATTGTGTTTGGTCGCATGAAGGCGAAAACACGGTAATTGATATATGCTACTGATTAACACAAAAGAGCGGAATCAACCCTTTCAGACTCGGTTTGCTGGGAAAAATAGTACAATCTCAGCCGTCTGCAAGCGCCATACTGAACGTCATCTGCCGCGCGTAGTTGGAAACGTTAAGAAATTTTATAAGTTACTTGAACATTTTTAGTAGTATTAAAATAGTAAATAATGGTTCTGAAAAGGCATCAAAACAACAGCGGTCGGATGATGGGTACTGCAGTTCCCTTTTAAAATCTACGGATACAGATGCAATAAAATTCTCAGGCCAAGAATACCAAACTTCAACCACCCTGTTGGCGAGGAAACACTTATATGCGTCCAGCCGAGTGCCACCTGCACATAGCGCATGTTTTCGGTTTGTGGCTTGTTCATTTTTAGCATGATAGCTGTCCTGTGACCCATGCCCGGTGTCACATATTGCCATCGTTCCACAACGATGTGAATTTAAGTAGTCACAGCGTGTGCAATGCAAAAAATGCAGCTGTCCCCGCGAGGCTCAATATGGGCGGGATTATACCTTCGCTAATGGCCCGTCCCTCCTTTAGGTTACAGAAATCCTTCCTGAAGAACCAAGATAAAGAAAAGGAACTGGAGAGCCAGCTAGCTAAAACCGAATCAGACATATCAAATGAAAGGTGAGACATATGTTCACTCGTCAAATCAATTCTATTTCACCCATTAGAGACAAGTTAAATGGCGAGTTTCTGAAACTGCAAAATCCAACATTCTTTGATCTTCGGATACGAGATACGACGGACTTTGAGCTGCCGGAAATGTAAGTTCGGTACAAGTGAAGCGATGGTTTTCAGAAACATTGAGGCCTTAATGGAAAAGCAATTGCACCAGCAGGAGGTTTAGTGTGCATGCCACCCACACCTACGAGTCTGTAACCCCCTTTCTGTCTGTCCCGTTTTCACAGTTGAATAAAACGAACTTTTCATATACCGCGGTAGTCATCAGCCATCATCTTTGGGAGGGAAATTCTCGCGTAGGCCAGGACGTCGTTTACTTTCACTAAACGAAGGTCATTCGAAAACGATGGCAAAGCTTAAAAATAAAACATCTCTTTCGTGAATTACAATCATCGAGAGCAGGCTAGCCTTCAGCCGTCATCTTGCTGTTTATCTTTGTGGTTCAGTTCAGTTTTATTAAGGCAAAGATAGACGAAGGCCTTTGAACTCCCTATTGGTTACAAAGTGTCTAAGAAAACACCGATACATAAGGAAAATTGATGAAAAGACATTTTCACAATGACATGGAAAAACAAGCAGCCGTCGGATAGTCGACAAAATACACCTAAAAATACTCAAGTATTATGAGTAGTATAATTAAATGTAATTTAACTAGACGGTTTGATAAGCGTCGACTTAACGCTTAAAGGAATTCACGGTGGTAGACAGAACAACATCCGCGGGCAGAGCGTTCCACGCTGCAACCACTCTGTTATTTAAGAAGTACTTGCGTCCATCGACCCTTGTTTTACCTGTGCGTAGTTTTAAAGGGTGATCTCGCAAGGTGGGCGTGTTATTCAGAGTGAAAAAAATCATTGGGAATAAGGCAAAAGTCCAGGCCATTCATAAACGAAATAAACCAGCACCATGCGCAAGACGCGTTGATCTCGAATAACGGATAAGAGTCCGACACGTACTTTTAACGGAGAAACATCTTAAAACAAGCTGACCGATCAGGATTGGTGCAACGGGATTGACAATCATTTCGTCTGTTTTAGCCACAAGTCTATGCTAGCTTCTGTGAACATAAAAATAGATGGTCGAAAAATGCGGTATAAGGGATAGATCATTGGTGACAGCAAATAGAAATTCATGGGTGCCCCGCCACCTATCAGCCCCAGCTGAAAAGCGCTAGCAAGTGACTGAGCGCATATTCACTAATTGAGCTTCCAACAGCAAGCACATGCCGAATCTGGCGGGATATATCACGAGCATGTGACTATTCATCAAGGCGCAAAGCGGTCAAAAAACAGTAACAAAGACACAAGAGGTTGGACGGTATTGTTCCATAGAAGATGGGATAGCAAGAAGGTAGCTAGTAGAAGAAAATAGGCGGCCGCAGAAATGCAAACTAGGATTACCATCGCTTTCAGTATTGTATCCTCGATGAGAAGTAGGGGAATCGCTATTCCAAATCAGGGGAGCCGACAACACACGATCGGATAATGTTGATGTCAAAAATCCCCATGTAATATTTCCACATACTGCTGCTTGAGAGAACACAGCTTGACATTCGCAGCAGATATCACTGAAATAAGCAAGCAGACTAATCAACCACTGATACGATTGCTTACAGCAGCGACTTTAGTTTGCAACCCGACCATGCTGGTAAAGATACATCCTGCCTTCCACACACTATGAGTGAAGGCGACGAAGTCATACGCACCCTTGGTCTATAAGGAGTTGTCAACCTGTAAGACAGTAGCGAGCGGGTGTATGCCTAGTAACGTGCCCCTCTGTCTGCAAGTGTCGCTCGTACTATAACTTAAGGCAATGGTAATTGGGAAAGAGGGACATAATTTGGCTAACGATTACAACCGTGACCTAGAAACAAGGGTTGAATATTGCTATTGGCTCGCTGATAGTTACTGTTTTTCTGGGTGGAGTGGTTATGAAAGACTTAGTAAAACCCTGTATAGGCAGAGGTGAAGAACAGGAATGAAAATATAAACTACATGAACGAAGACCAAAGGATGGTTTGAGAGTTTTATTTGCAAAAGAGGTTTATTCCATTTCTTCGTCAAGGTCGTCGGCTTCTTCCAGGGCTTTCTTGGCATACTCCTCGGCTTGAGTGAACACGTCTTGCGGGACAAATTCATGTTTCGCATTAGTAGCTAGAATACCAACACATGACCTAAATGAGAGACTTACGAGCTCCGATCCAGCTAAGATTAAGTTCAAACGACTTGTCTTTGATTTCATCATGCACAGTATAGATTCTAAAGTGGAAAAGATAACAGAAATAGAAATAGTTTTTGAAGTATACATCCCAATTTTTATGATGTGATTGGCGTAAGAACGTTGTTTTTCATAATAAGAGCCGATTTAGGCAACAACAATTACTGACCCGGTGGTTCAAAAGCAGGTTTTGCTACACGGAAAAGTAGTGCTTAGGCTAGATTCGTCATACATACTGTAGCCACGTTGACAGTTAGTTCTTGAAATGAACAGCGCCTTCGTGTCAAACCTGTTCAGAGGTTAATGCAACATCACAGGTATGATCGAGAGAAGTAATACTTACTCTCGAATGTTGGAGACTATGGAAATACGGAACCATAGTGTCATAAAACTTCGTCGAGTCGCAAATCCCTCGAATTCAGGTTGAGTGCGTAAGAGGGTTTTGTCTTAAAGTTCGGGCAAAAAACTAGTTCAAACTACATAATTTAGTTTCACCATCATTAGACGCAAGAAACTTAGGTATGAATATCGTCACTATCGTGCTAACTCAAAAAGAACCTTTGACGCGGTATGACTAGGTGCGATAATTTTTACACTTTGACTTATCGCTCTCCTCAACATAAGAATTCCCGAGTCCCAGTCATCAGGAGCGACCTTAATATCTTCACATTTATTTAGTCAGATCACGAAGCCAGGACGAGGGAGTGCCGACACAACAATTGTAGATTTGGGAGGGAATTTCGTCGTTTCCGGGTAACTTGTTGCTGCACATTCTTTCTATTGTATCGGCAACGTCTCCCTCAAAGAAGGGGGTGTGCATAACACTGCATAGGTTGGAGAGGGATAAAAGATACGGAGGAGACTGAAGACGTGATTGGTTGATCATTGAAATTGAGGTGTTCATAGTGCTCACGCCAGCGCTCGACCTTGGCCGAGTTGTCAGCAAGAAAACCGCCATGCACATCGCGAACGAATTAGTTCAGTGAAGAGGACTTACCACTAACTTGGGCAATAATTTGGTACCGTTTGCGAGCGTCACCAACGTTGGAGGACATTTGCTCAGCGGTTGTTATTTCAGTCCAATATTTCTGTTAGAATCACCATCATATTCCGGATTGGGCAGAAGGAATAATCGTTGCGGAGTCTCGCATGAGGCGTCTGAGCAGACCATAGCAAGGTTCTTCCACTAATCTACTCACTGCGGCATCGCTGGGTGTATCCAAGTATTTTCTCAGCTGCTCCATAGACTGGTTACTTCAATAAGAGCCAGTGGTTCAGGTCACGCGGGTCGAGGTGATACAGGGTGACGTGGAAGTTGACTCCCAAGATTTTTATTAAAGGCGCACCTCAGTCGAGGTCTCGGACTTAAGACAGGCAGCAGATATCCATGTTCTAATGATGAAGACTGCGCGCTGTCGGACTTGGATTGTCAGGGCCCAGGGACATTCGCACATTCCAGTAACCCATACTAATAATCAGTTTCCGATTAAGTAGTCCAACTCATATAATATTCGTCCGCACTACTGGACGACGGATGCAGAGCACGTTGGTTCCAGCGGACGCCGTAGCGTGGATCGTAATACTCTAAGAAGATAATTTCGTAAAGTGTCTTGGGGATTTTTGGTATAGGTGGAGCCCTAGCAAGCGCTTGACTTATATCTTCGAGGTTGCGTCCACTAGCGCTTTGCTTTAAGAACCTAACCACAAGGCATTCGTGACAATCGAGGTTAATTACTAGCGGTTAGCGGCCACCATGTCAGAGAATCGTCATCAGGCTTGGCAGAATTCTATAAGGCAGTCAGCGTACCGGACTTCAGCCCTCTACAACTTAGTAGCTTATTCACCAGACCCAATCCTCGGCGAAGTAAAATTGACTGGTTGACGTTTTAAGTAGTCTGCGTTAGACAAAGTCACTCTAAGACTAACAACAAACTTCAGAATCAAACTAAAAAATTCATTTATTAAGCGATGATCTCAGAATGGGATTTACTGAGACGGCCCACGGAGGCCAGGAAAAACATGCTATGCGCAGAAAAATACACATTATGACCGTTTTTATTAACGGGACACTTGCAAACAACACCGAAAGAATTAAACTTGTTTCAACTTCTTCTAGAAAACAGCTATTCCAGTGAAAGTGAGGGCCACCACAAGTAAAGGTATGCAAGGAGTCAACTCCTAAGTGGCACGACTACCAGGCCATTCTGACACTGACTACCCGCCTAATAGAAGATTTCTGAGCGGTCTGCAAAGCAGATGAGCGTGATAGATGGAGATGCGGAGCAAATGCAAGTTCCCACCGAATGCGCATTTGGAACGTGAAAAAAAACGTTGAACTGACCTAACCCATGGTTCTCAAACGCAATTAATTTCGGGAGGCTATAAATGGTTTAGAATTTCAGCACGCAAAACGTATGCTGAATCAGCTGGAGTCGGGATTTTCGTATTCTCCCTACTCAAATTCTTATAATATAGGGTAAATGACAGTTAGTGGAAACGTTGCTATCAGTCGAAAAATATGCCAAGATAATGAAAGGAGGGGAACTAACTGTGGGAAAAGGAAAAATTGTAGTACTCATCCATACGGTCAGTCAAATAGCTGAAAAATTATTCCATAAAATTCGGCAGTGAAAGCAAAATAAAGAAACCACATACAAAACACCTATACAAATTACAGAGGGGCAAAATTATCGTACAGAAGATCGCGATTTAATACTCACATTTTTGCTGCCTCTTTGATCAGTTCCTGAATAGTCATATCTTTCAACTTTAACTGCTCTAACTCTGTCTTCGCATTCTGTTTGGCCTTCCCGATTGCACATCCCTCGTAAGCCTATAAAAATAACGAAGTTGATTTAAAAAATCATCAATCTGGGATTTTGCACAACTTAATTATGTAATTTAATACAAGCAAGTCTGCAAAGGGCAGGAATCTGAAATCTATTATCTCACGACGACCGTAGTTCTGTCCAACCAGTTAGATCAGGCAGACCTCCGTCAGCAGGCCAGTCTTAAAAATGTTTGAAGAGACGACAAGAGCGGGCCTTTTAACGCTACACCTAAACACAAACTGCCAGTGAAGATTAGAAATAATTAAGGCAAGCGCAAAATTTCAAAAATGCTTTTTATCCTCAAGATTACTTTGAAGAAAACAGTTCACAACCATTTCCCAAAGAAAATGATATTTTTAAAAGTATAGCACCGCTTTGTCTGGTGTTTAAAAGTCCTTTCGTGCAATTGAATCGGCTCAGATGGAGGGAGAATGGACCGTGCAGAGCTCACGCGGCTACGACAAACTTAGCATAATATTTTAGCACTTCAAAAGGCGAATTCACGCAGCTTGATAGTAGGAACTTACGTAAGAGATACCAGAGGGCTCGATCACGTATAAATGAGCACCGTCTTTCTCATATGATCCAAGCAATAGAGAGACACCAAAAGGCCGAATAGCACTGTATAGAGTATATGCGTGCATATGCATCGATACGCGTTCGACGAGGGCCTAATGATAAAGTTGAATGAAATCGTCGGTACCTTTAAAGGGATTGCACTTCCAAAATTTTCACGATAGGACAAACACTCGTCACGTGCGATTTCCACAAGAGCCTTTGCGTCGGACTGAAGGCCTGCGACTACCTGCAGAACAATAGTATATTTTGACGGACGCTTACCATTCCTACATGGGTATCAATGTTGTAAATGCGTTTAGTGCACCCCGCCTCATATAACTTCGAGAGCACAATATTTTCGACGGCGAAAACAACTCCATCCTTGCCCTTAAGTGCAACGGCGGTCCTGTGAAGTGAAGAAAGGTAAAGGTACGTACCCACTGTTGTCAACCGCCTTGTATGCATACTCGATTTGAAAAACCTTGCCTTCTGGTGAAAACTGGGATGCTGAGAGGTCATACTAAATGAATTGTGTGAGTTAAGCAATCGTCCTACACCAGTGCCGATCGAACTCATTCTCGGATTAGTAATAAAACAGTTGATCAGGCGAAAGGACCCCAACAAAACCAAACTGTGAGTCGACTACTGCCAATCACAATTGTCCTCTGATTCGTCCCCAATGGGACGACGTTCTTCAACGTCCATTGGCTTGTTCATTACATAAAATTGGAAAATTTCAGATACAGGAGTTCGTGTTTGAGAACGCAGGTTACTCGATATTATTTCACCCTGTGTCAAAAATTTGCAAGAGCAGTATGACCAGTTTACTTTTCGGAACGTTTAACCCATATAGAGATATATTTATGAGGACATAAACTGCGGTGCCATGGGCAAGAGTCAAAGTCATAAATCAGGGAGAAAACCATTTTCGAGATTATGGCACTTTGAAAAACCTGACCAAAAGACAAGATCAGCAACTCTGAATATAAAAAGCTACAAGGAATTTATAAATTACTTTAGATTTACTTAAGTCATGATGCAGACAAATTAGAGGAAACAAACCACGAATAAAAGTTCAAAGCAAAAATTGAGAAGAAACAGACAAATCTTGGTGTTAACTGAGTCTTCACATTCGAAATAAAGAGGCAAAGATCACTTAACAGTCAAATATTTGTGGCATTAATTGCACACCTGTATGAACGTTAATAATAGTGCCATTTATTCATCCGTATTTACTCTTTCGCTTCCTTCGCATGATGGTGAATGGCCCTTTGCTTTACAATTAACAGTAAGGTTGAACTCAATTCCAGGTATCCTGAGCGCAAGTTGCCATTGTTTAAAGAAATAAATTAGCTTTGACTTAACGCATTCTGTTTGGCTTTTGGTGGGTTACGCAAATAATGGTCCACTTTGTAGGCCATCATAAAGTGGCCAGCAGCAGATACTTCTAAACCAACGGGCTTTTCTTTATTTTCTCACAGCCTCCCGCATGAAAGTGAGGTGGATCTTCAATATCGTGCTCTCACGTATGTGTGATGACTCTCTCCTTGCTTGGCTAATTCATTTGGTGGATGGCATGCCATGGACTGTCATATGCCAAATTAACGGCAACCGTACATTTTTACGGCATTTAGTACCCCACCCTGGAGATAAGGAGGGCGGAAGGTCTACAAATGATTATGCGAGAGCAATTACAGAAGAAACAGTCAGTTAATAAATGAGACGCAGATGTCAGTAGCAGTGAATAAATGCACAAATAGCCTCTCCCAATACCTAGATAATTGTACACCGGACTTCCTTAGCGATAAGAGAAAAATTTGGTTATCGAAGGTAGCGTTGGCATAAATAAATAGCTTTATTGCACCAAGGAGTGTCATGAAAATAAGAATTTCACCGAAAGGAGATAATACTAGTTTTTCTCTTTGTGATTTTCCGAAAATTTCCCCAACTGACCTGGCGTTCTATGGAGCGTTCAGAGATTCCGGAAACAAAAATATGTCGGTTTTAAAATTGCCAAAACACCGTTAAAGTTATTATTAGTACTATTACTCGAAATCAGTTTGACATATTCTTTGTTGTGTTTCATGGTAGAACTGATTCTGTACTAAATTTTTATAAGATTGGCAATGGTAGTAAGTCTGCGTTCTGTACCATATGTAATAAACAGAATATAGCCAACCGTATGGCAAAGAGGCATTTTGTCAAATATTCAAAAGTAGATAAGCCAACTTAATCAATCACATTCTGTTGGAACCGACAACATCCCAAATACCCTTAATAAACAGCTAAGTGATTTTTCCTTTTTTCTGAGCAAAGTATCCTCAGTTTTTCTCGAGAATGGTTTCCTTCCTGATTATTGGAAAACCTCAATTATTATTCCAGTATTTAAATCCAGTTTACGCTCGGATGTTGACATTTATCGCGGTGTTATAAAAAACCTTCTCCTGCTAAGCTCTTTGCTGAACTAATTGCGCTACGAATTGCAGATTTTCGCATAACCAATCAACTCCTTAGCACTTCCCAACGTGGATTCATACCCGATCACGCTTGTAAAACATGCCACGTTTCTTTTATAAATCAATTACCATCTATTCTTAATGATGATATGTGGTAGTTATCTATTTTGATTTTAGCAAGGCCTTTGATAAAGTGCCTCATAGGAGACTCATAATGAAGCTAGAAGCTTTAGGACTTCGAAGTTCCCTTTCCGATTTAATTGCGTCATAGCTAACTAATCGGAAACAAAAGGTCTTGTTGCGGTCCACATTTTCAGCTGAGACCCTTATTGTAAGCGGTGTCCTTATAGGCACCATGCTAGGTATTCTTTTGTTTTTGCTTTACATTAATGATATTTTATCCGCAGTTAAACAATTTCAGTTTTTTATTTATGCGGACGATCTTAAATGCGTATATTTCTATTTCTAAATCTACGACCCAACAATGCTTAGAAGAAATCCATACAGACTTGCATGCTCTTTCTACGTGGAGCTCAACAAGGCAAATGGAATTCTCACCTTCTAAGTGTCGTTACATTTGCTTTGGGCTTGACAGAGTACCACAACCAGTTATTTTTCAAGGCACACCTCTGCCTGAATGTTTCAGCATTATGTAATTAGGTTTAAGCTGCGCAAATTATTTAGATCTGTCGCCTTATGCCGATAGAATTATGGCCAAAAGTGCCCAGATTTGCAGTTTTATTTCTTAAAATTTATATCTTCATAAATTTCAATTAAGACATTATCGAATGCTTGTCCTTCCCATTCTTGAACATTGCTGTCCCTTCTTCTGTTTAATGAACCAATCTATTCTTTAAAACTGAAAATGTCCAAGGACATTTCACAAAAATATCTCCTGTAGCCGACGCTTTCAAATACTTCCTATTCAACTAGATGCCAGCTGGCAAAGCTAAAATTTCTTTGGGTCAGGAGACTGGAAGCAGGCTTTTGTCTCCCTTTTCCGACTTAATAATAGCTCAAATCTCCCCAAACTTTCCGTCATAACAACCGTTAGTCTTCCTTAAAACCTAAGAAATTCTGCACTTATTCTGCATCCTCCACATCTAAACGCTCTCTTTTCTTTGCTTCTAGGTATAGCTTTGTTTGGAATAACTTGTCAATTGAAATAAGGTCGTCAACTAGTCTATCTGCATTCATGTGAAGACTGTATATGTATACTAACTCTACTGAGCTTTTGTTTTCCTCATCTTTTCTGAGCAGCTTTCTCTATGACTCGGAGAAAGGACCATCGGTTATTTAAGTGACCTTCTTGAAACTATTTTTTGTCTACCTCGAGTCCCCCAGGAACTATGATGTCTCCTTATACCACCAGTTATTCAAAAGATGGAATCATTTAGACGTGCACAGTTAATAATGCTCCCGTTTCGTTGGATACTTACCAACATCAGAATTCAATTCTGGATCGAAAGATGCTGAGGCCTCAAGTTCACTGACGCCTTTTCGCAAGATTTTGTTACCTGCGCCTTAGTGATCAAGAACAAACCATATGGACTTTTCCTTATCTCATTCTGAAATGCTACTGCAGTATTAGCCTACTTTACTCCCTTACCTTATTTTCTTAAGCAGTTATTTTCTCCTACCCTCTATTCGAAAATGGAGGCCTATTGAACTCTGCCTCCATGTTCAAGGTAGGTGTTTTTCATTGCCTATTTTCCTAGTTCACTACAAATTTTAAAACATAGCTAACTGTTGCTCCTAACAGAACAAGTTCTGCCTTCATTACTAAATATTTGTACATTTTACCTGCACATATTGGCTTGATTTTATTTCGTTACTAATGTTTGTTTCGACAGTGCCTTCCCGCTACTAACCAAATATAAATTCTAAAAGCAATAATATCAGTGCTCCCTCTTAACAAAAACCTAGCACCCGATTTTACTTACACCTATATAAATCCTAAAAAACCCGACACTGAGTCCATGAACAACTATATAAGGTCATGGGACTGGAGTTCATACGTCCTAACAACATGCCCCATCGAGACAGTTAACCTATTATACTTTACTTTATTTGTAATTGGAGATACCTTAATAGACGAGAGATCTCTGTATAAGAAGACACAAAGATTCAAACTTCTTTTCCAAGAATATGAAAATACTAAAAAATCAGCTTTACGAACCTCTTTAAGTTCATTTATGCACACTCCGAAAAATTAGAGAAATTCACGACCTAGTAGAAAAAATGGAAACAAACAAGACTATAGCAACAGAACGCTGGGCAATACATTCCCCGAAAGCATAGCTCAAATAATTCGGAAACAAATGGATAATAATCGAAACCCAAACCTCAAATTATGATCCGTGGCCCCCCTGCTAGCACCTGCCACATTTGGCGTCGCCTTGTCGCCGTGGCAAGACATGGCGATGGCGTAGCAAAGGCGTGACATTCAACACAAGCCATTCGACAATGCCATCCAAAAAGGAGTGTAAGAGGGCTTCTTTCTTCTCATTCAGTTTCACCCCTTAAGGCCTCGATTTTTAAGCCACGAGTTCAGTCTTTTAGGCTGTTGGATTTCGTTGCACCCTTCAATACAGCTCATCGTACTGACGGTACTGTCTTAGAGAATGCCCAGGGCGGGCGACAAGAATGACAAAAGGCCTGCGAACACTACCCTATGAAAACAGACTCTCAAACTATTTCCCCCTCCCTACAGGTGACTACCAAGGAGCGCATATTAACCTTTCGCATTATGAATGGCCTGGACTGTTGTTTTGTTCCAAATGATTATTTCACTCGGGCTAATACGCACAGTTTGTGTGGTCATCCCATAAAAATACGCATAGATAAAGCCAGTATCCATGGACTTAAGTTTTTATTCAGTACTGGAGTGGTTGCAGCGTGGAAGGCTCTGTCTGTGAATGTTGTTTCCTCCACCACTGTGAATTCCTTGAAGTGCAAACTCGATGCGCATCAAGCTTCACAATTAACACACCCGAAATTACGTGTAAACACACTACTCCCAATAAACAAGTAGCCTTTTATGTATTCTTTTCAGTTTGCCGACGGCTGCTTGCTTTTCGCATGTTATTGTGCAAACAATGTCCTTTCAATTTTCCTTATATATTGATGGTTTTCGTAGCCACTTTGTAACTAATAAGGAGTTCACAGGCATTCGTCTATCGTTCCTTTAATAAAATTAAACTGACAACTGATTTTTCGCAACAGTCTAGCATTGCAAATATGTTCCCCGTTCAAGACAGCTCTACTGAGAAAAATACGAATTTCAGAAAGTAAGATGCTATCAGACAGGCATATTGTATTAAAATCATCTAAGAAAACTGCAAATCATGTATTTGATTGAGAAATTCTCATATGAAGAGGGCGTATCAGCACAAGAATGAGGCTATGACTGAGAAAATTATGGTACTGTATGTTTCCACCTATCGGTGAAGCGACTACCAGAATGTTCAGCACAAAAGGGTTTACGGTTAAAATTGAGAGTTTTGCTAAAAAAAGTCGATTGATAATGTATGCGAGCGATGGAGAAATTCAATTGAAATAAGAAGCTTCACTTATCGTTGAACATCAATCTCTGTGTGTAAAAGCCTAAGTTAGACGCCTTCCTACATATGCGAAACCAACTCTGACTCCGGGTTATATCATACTTCTACCACATTTTGCAAATACTTTTGATTTCAAAGATGACGCATGTATTAAAATTTGTTTCTAATTTCAAGTCCTTCGAGCTTTTGAAGACCTATTCGCTACCTTGATTTATGCGACACGTACATTGAAAATAATTCCCGAGTGAATCGATTGTTATCTGATATTTGGTAACATTCACTCGCCCTGTAGCGATTTGGTGGCTTTCAACATAGTACTATACTGCAGATTATACCACACCCCTGAGTATATACCTACGAGCAGCACAATCTTTAGCGTCCACTAGCTTCTTTTTGAACCTTTTGGTAGGAAGAGTTACAACAAAGACTAAGTCGTTTAATGCTTCTGACAATGTTGATGGCTTAACTTCATTGCGCAGAGAACAAACTTGCGTCTTCATCTGTTTACTTACAATAGCTTTGCAGTACAGACCGATAAATTAATGAAGTCCCATGTAGTCATCAGATGCATGGGTTAGATAACCCTGTGTCATTCAATTCAGCAGCCGAAAGAGGGGTGCTCGTCAACAGACAGATTCAAAACTTTGCAACAGACCCAACCGCTCGATTGGCGAAAAACCTCAGCTACTGGACCACGCCCGGACCAGCAGCCACTAATATATACCCTTAAGCACCTGACCCGTTAAACTGCGCACTGCTTCCTGTGAGCAAGTTCTGCTGGTAATGGTAAAATTCCTTTCAATAACGCATGCCAAATTTGAGAGCAACAGTCACGAGGACAGGTGTGTTCTTTCCGTTGCTGAATTAACCACTGAAGAAGCAACAAGGCTTGTGCGTTTAAAATGCGATCTGGCGATGCGAGTTAGCATATTTTCGAGAAACCGAGGCCTTCTCACAGAGATAACAGCAGTTCTTGTAAAGCCCCACAAGAAAAGGCTCGAAAACTGTTGAGAAGTCAGTAAACATACGTGAAGGTAATGAGCAATACTATTGACCACAACATGCTGCGAAGGTTGAAAATATAGAGAATAATGTCTTAAAACAGACTTCAGATGCGGTAGGAGTACATGCTAATGTCTGAAAGACCCACGATGCTGCAGCAACACCATGTTTATCTATGTGTTCCAAAAACCCACAGTATAACGTGGGAGTTTGCATGAATATTGACCAGCGGAGAGCGGATGCCAAATGAACTGCAAAAGGCCGACGGAAGCTTTCAGTTTTACCGCATGACAGGGATATCGAGAAGTCATGTGAGCAAAAACCAAGCCATACAGATCAAGAGGAGACTTCTAATAAAAACAGTTTACAACTAGCAACATGATAAGTTAGAAAAAGTACTTTCAACATGAGGATCAAAAACCTGTCACGCATTTGAATTTTTTATGCCCAATACCCAAGTTGTCCAGATGTGTGCTTTGAGGCTCTCTCTCGAGCTGCGCTAGCAGCCGCACAGGGGCTAGTAGTAGCATAGGCAGATTAATATTGCCGGCAAAGAGCGGAACGAGTTAATTTCGATAGCTATCGGTGAGCGTTATTCAACGAACTCAAGTCAATATTCCCGATCAAAACCGGTAAGACAACGAGCCCGTGGCTCAATGGCCAGAGAATTGGACTTCTGATGAACGAGTCGAGGGTTCGATCCTCGGGTGGTGCACTATCTTGAGTTGGATATGATTGGCTAACGACGGCTAATAAGCCAGAAGTGACCATTCCAGTCTCCCTTGTCTTTACCGGCAATATTAATCTTCCAAGGGAATGCTCCGCCAGCGTTTGGTCCAAATACTTGGCCACGACACTTATAAATTTCTTTTTGAAACCGAATTGTAGGTTTAGTTATTGCTCCAAAGAAAATAATTTCTGTTGCGATATTTTTTAACGGATTAAAATCTAAACGAAAGAATGAAAATGAGAGTTTCTAACAGAACTAAAACAAACAAAGGAGCTTTCGAAATCTCCACTTAAAACTAAGAGATAGACGTCTAATTCAATTCAAAAAATAACTTTCTTTGGCCATAGGCAGACACGCTGACAGCCTTACCACTATACAAATGATACCTAGATGCATAGTCTGAACCTTCGCTCGAAATTCTTCACGCAACCGGTAGTAGAACAGTGGAGTTATCTCCCTCATTCAGTTTTTGAGGTGACGTCCCTACATTTCTTCAAGAAGTGCTCGGATATTCAGACGTCTCCGTTATATTCGTCAAACCTCTGAACTCGAAATAGGTGCCTTGTCAACTCCAGACGGGAGTTTTTGAAAATGAGTGTCATTTGTCTTTGGCGAATACTATTTTATTAGTGGTAGTTTTTTTCAGAATGCGTGTATATATGTATACAACACACTGGTATGTCAAGAATTTCAGTTTCCAAAGGCATTGCCTATTTGCTCACCAAATAAACTGAAGCTGTACTGTGACTCAGGAATTTCCCAGGCACACGCCTATTTTTCCTCGTTAAACTGACTTAAAGTGATCCCCTCCTCGGGTCTATGTAGAGTATTATTTAGCACTATAAAGGAGTTTCGACGATTTCCGGTGTTTTAAAAGAATTATTAAGATAGCCTAACAAAGTCCACATCGTCTTCACCATGCAAACTTGAAAAGGTATCCTTAACAGAAATTTGAAAGTGGTTTATGGTGACTCCTAGGGTAGCAAAGTAACCGAAGGTGTAATGGAATATCAGCTGGTTGTGGGAAAAAACGTGGCTGAAACGAGGGCTAAAATAACGCTGTAGGAACCATACCGGACAACTGGAAACCTATGAGCATAAAAAGTTCAAACTGATACATTGAATGTGCGAACAGTCGAAAAGACTGGCCTACAATTAGTGGAATGGGAAAGTTTCTTTTGATCAAGTATACAAAGGAACAACAAGGCGAACTAACTCGAGTAAAACTTGTAATTTTATTAATAGGTAAGGGGAGAAAGAGCTCAGTCACCCGTTCCCTGAGACAAAAGTGGACATATGCCTGGCCTTGCGTAGGCTACTTTTTAGAGCGGAAAAAAATATGCAGTAAGTTTGAATTAAAGAACTGTATGTTTTTGTAGAATTTGTAATTCAGATGTTAAGACGCGCAAGAGGAAATATAGCATTTAAGAACTTTTTGGCGAATACTACCATCAACAGCTTGTTCGGCTTTCCACTTTCAAGGTTCTTGCCGACCAATCATTTTAACTGGGATGCAAATTGTGTCGCTCATGAGTGGATAAGTGTTGTGAATACCGGCTGCTAGATCTGTTGTGTCGAGGAATAACTTGAAGTAGGGAGGGGCCCCGGAATTCACGCCGCAAACTTAAGTTTTGGAGAACAATAATTTCATATAAAAGCCTCTATTACCGACGAGCGCTTGAATTAATCTAACCGAGCAGCAATGCCACACATGGCTTACAAAACCGTTCGGTTGTAATCCAACGAATGTTCACGGATGTGGTCTACACGCCTCATACACGACAGTGAAGTTGTGAAGAAGGCGTAACTCTGTGCAACAAGACCTGTCGACTTGCTTCGATGCCCGTCACTCGCGGCCCATTTCAGATTATCAAACTTCCCTCCCCGTTTCAAAAGAGGCGTTGCATGGAGGTATTATTGGATTATAGTAAGTGAGACTGTTTCAAACCAGTTTTTTTCCCACCCCATCATAGAAACTAATACTTGTAAAAAAAATTCCAAGTTATTCAAGTGACTATGCACACTGGTTCAACCGATGGCATTCGTCCCCTCTGTTGCTAACCCGCCGAATAGTTATTTCAAGGGGGGCGGGTTCAAATAGACTCAATTGAGTGTAAGCTCGGCATTATTTTTACGCCCTTACAGGTACCGATAAAAAAAGAGTTACTATCATTTAAGAATTCGCTAGTTTTTAAAATTGGGTTAGGGTTCTCTGTTAAAGTATTTCGCACCCTCTTGAGGTCACAGCCCTCGTACTGGTAGTACGTACTACAACTGAGGCCAAACACAGATTTTTGATTTTTTTACCGAACGTGAAAACATCCAGTAGTAAAGTCCCTTCAAATATTGCAGTTGTGAATTCCCGTGGCATCATATTCACTCTAACAGCTGCAGCCTGAGAACATATATGAAGAGGCTCACCTCTGACGTTGACCCCTCTACTATAATAATGGCGGCCAGAGCAAAACGTCTTGCTGAACCATATTTTCGATTTTTGCTTCGAAAAAACCTATAAAACTAGAGAAGGGGCCTATTTTCTCAAGAATGCATTTGTACTTTAAGAGGCTGAAATATTTAGCATCGCATGAATTGAAAGAGCCTGTGCCAGAAAAATTTTGGGCTTTGTATGCATACCAGTTTGCGGCCCGTTTACTCATTCAGCCAACATATGGGTAAGGTCTGGGATGATTTCCGGGAGGCGAAACCTAGAATAGATAAAAGTTTACGAACATCGGTAGCACGAGCATCATTAAACCCTAATCAGAAAACTTAGGGCACAAAACACACACACACACACACACACACACGCTAATCTTTAAGAAGTTAATTATGAACCTTGCACAGGAGTTGTCATAAAAATCCCCCATTCTCGACGCGATGGGACGAGTATGCTCCGTACCCAGATCGGTGAGTGCCACACTATGATAATTCATATTCCTGATCACAACCGACAGGCAAACGGGCCCTTAGCTCAATGGTAGAGTGTATCATTCAATTACCAAATGTCACGGGTTCAAATCTCGGGTGATCCACTCCTGGGATTAGGTAGGACTTGCTGATGACGGCTAATAAGCCAGAGATGGCCATTCCGGTCTCAATTATCTTTGTCGGTTCCATCTTATGAACATATACCTCAAGTCCCTATGCAACTGCCCGCGAGGGCTCTAAAGTGAGCTCCAAGGCACAGCAGAACGTAAGTGTTCCTTAAGCAGATCGGTGAACACCACACTTTAATAGTTCATATTCCCTATCGCAGCCGACAAAACAACGGGCCCGTAGCTTAATAGTAGAGTGTTGTACTAAATAACTAAATGTCGGGAGCTCACATTTCTGATGATTAACACCTGAAGTTCGATATAACGCTTGAAAAATACGTATAGGTCATAAAATAGCATAGCAGGTTACTCAAATGCGATCGAAAACTTTGATTCTGTTCGGTGAGGCGATGACTCGGTTCATCTCCGTCCGATCCTGCTGGTAGGGATGGGGGCATTGAGGAGAAAGAAGGGGGTCATTTTCAATCCGAATCCACAGAAAGGCTACTGAAGTTAGGCTTTTATTTAAGTTCTTCTGTATTTGAGAGCCTATGCCTCAAATGCTACTTTTAATGGCGGAAGTTTAGCGAAGAGAAGCTTTAGTGGTCAGACATCTTTCATGTTAGTAAAATTCATGGAAAATCCGCAGATGACAGTGATTCAGAAAATGCTTGAACTTTCATCATTAGGTGATCGTTTGACTCAGCTCACCTAAAGGTCATTGTTGGTTAAATATGATGACGAAGTGATCTGTTGACTGTCCATTTCAAGAAATCTTGGTGATGCAGCTTTATAAGTAAGCAGCTTTTCTTATTTCAGGAGGCCCCGTGCTAAATTCTAGAGGGGTCAGTTTGTATGATTGCGGTAAGAGTTATGAGGGTATGTGTTAGGGTAAGGGTTAAAGTTTGAACAGGCGACTGGGCTCACAGGACTCGCGCGTCCCGTTGTGCCTCGGGACTCACTCTCGAGCCCCACTTGCAACCGCACAGCGGCTAGAGATAAAGACAGAATAGGGCGAGTGAGTCCTGTTACCGATCGGTGAGCGCGTACTTACCATATTTGATATTCCCGATTGAAACCTGCCAGACAACGAGCTCGTGGTGCAGTGGGTAGAGCGTTTGAATACTAACCAACAGGTCATGAGTTCGAGCCTCGGGTGCCGCAAAACCTGGGGTTGTGTAGGGCTGTCTTATGAAGGCTAATAAGCCAGAATCGACCATTCCAGCCTTCCTTGTCTTTGTCTTTCATTTTATTCTGCCTATATTCCTTGCCATTGTGCGGCTGCTAGCGGGGTCGAGATTTAACCCCAAGGCACAATGGGACGAGGGAATCCTGTAGCCGATCGGTAGGCACCTTCTTACTTTATATATCGAGCTCATCAGCGCCTGAAGAAAATGAAGAAGATGGGACGAGTTCATATATATATATATTTTTCGGTGAGCCCCACACTATCATCATATTCACGATCACAACCGACAAAACAACGAGCCCATGGCTCAATGGTAGAGCGTTCGACTCAAATACCAAAGGTCGCGGGTTCGAATCTCAGGTCTGCCACACTTGGGATTGGGTATGACTGGCTGATGACGGCTAATAAGCCAGAAATGGCCATTCCGGTCTCCCTTGTCTTTGTCGGTTCCATTTCATCATATGCTACACGTCGCTATGCAACCGCCTGCTAGGGCTCTAGTCTGAGCTCCAGGGCACAACGGAACATACATGTTCCTTAAGCAGATTGGTGAGCCCCACACTATCATCATATTCCCGATCACAACCGACAAAAACAACGAGCCCGTGGCTCAATGGTAGAGCGTTCGACTCAAATACCAAAGGTTGTGTGCTCGAATCCCAGTTGTGCCACACTTGGGATTGGGTATGACTGGCTGATGACGGCTAATAAGCCAGAAATGGCCATTCCGGTCTCGCTTGTCTTTGTCGGTTCCATTTCATATATATATATTTATATAGTCTGATGTTTCGGATTCTCACTCAAATCACGAGATGGATTCCAGGGAGAGTACGAAAAGTCAAGCAAATAACGCTCTTGTTCCAGTGATTGTTTCTCCTTCTTCGCAAATACGATCAGTACTGTAAGCTTAGGGCCGAAAGAAACCGAGCAGGTTCTACCGCCCCCAACACGTGACATTATCTGGTCCTAACTCCCGTTAATTTTACTACAGCGCTCAGTGAGTACCTACTGTTGTGGATTCCAAAAATTGCAAGAACCAATTGAGTGGCCCATCTCCATCAAGTAGTGTATAAGGTGGGGTCGCAAGAGTGCGTAATTACACATCCACGCAGTAGTGCATTAGAACTTTGATTAAAGTCCGATTAAGACAACCCCGAGGACGGTAGAAACCGCGCATCTTCCACTGACACCTGCCCACAAATTCCTGCACTGCAAAGGTTATTTTGTTGCGCAACCGGAAATTTCAAAGGAGAAACTGCGTTTGCAGATTTGTACTTCTGCAACCGTTAGCAGGTCTATAATATGTTCTCACGTTAGTTAGCACAATTACCCGGAAAAACGGGTATTACTTGCAGAAACTCAGTAGGCATTCACAGAGGCACGTAAATGTATTTACGAGCGGAAGGCAAACGGTGGAAATGCGTAGGAGACAGTTTGTTGTTAATAGTCAAGCCAAACAGCAGGGAAAAATTCACACTTAATTATAAACCTTCGGTATGAAAATAGACTTTTAGAGTTTTTTTAATAAGAATATCCTAATTTGAAAATCTTTTGCCTGAAACCCTATGATATCATAGAACTTAAAGATGACTTGGGTCCTGAACCGCTTTAAATGCGGGCAGCGATTTTGACATCTTAAGGTGTCGAAATTTTTGACGGTGAATGCTCTACAGAAACTAGTTATCATTTCATTTCTTGTTGCTACAAATTGAAATGTCTTCGACCAACCACTTAGTTTCTTAAAAAGCAGTTTATAACAGCTCTTCATGTCTGGAAGATGTCTCAGACACCTGACATTATTTTCGCGCGTAACAGTTTCTGAATGACGATCACCTTCCAAATACTTTCTTCATACAAAGACTGAATTTATGAATGTATTTTCCTTCAAATTAACTGTACTCTATAGTTAAAGTCAATATTTTTGACAAAGAAACGTCGCGCTAAACACGCAACTACGCAAAAAATCGTTTTAGTAAAATATGGAAGCATCACCTCAGTGCAGTTTTGCGATTTCCGTCCGTTCTGTTTCGCGCCGCCTAGCATCTTCAGTAGGCCTTTTGTTTGTTACAACTTCCCTTACCGTTAATACTGGTTTCCGTGGCTGCACGAGCTTGCATTGGCTTCACGTCATAAACCCTTACACCAACCTGGGATTGGGTATGGCTGGCTAGTGAGCGAATATTGGTCACTCTAGTCTCCCTTGTCTCTGTCAGCAATGTCCATCAGTATCGGATTACTTATACAGTTTTGATCTGGAAAATAGTGAAAAAACGCGTGACCTAGCAGTATTACTTTACCCTGGATGTGGCCAATATCAAATGGGCCTGAGCATTTAGATTGTTCGGCAAAACAATCTGCTGTTCGATATGTGGCTGCAGGAATAGGTAACTACGCGAGCTGCTCGCTCTGTTTCCTCTCACAGAATGTGGGCTGTGAATCAGCCAATTCTGTGGGCTGGGTGGTGAACAGTTGTTCACGACGGCCGAAGAATCCACTGGCCGGGGGGAGATAAGACATGGCAGACAGGCTAAAGCCCAAGAATTACATCAAAACTCGTGTAAACTGTCCTGAATACAAAAAGTGCATAACAGTTCTCTTGAACAAGAGAAAAATGTGTAATGTTTTACGCTCCTAGTCATCTTATTCCAGATAACCTCTGCCTTAACAAAAAAGAACTGATTATATATAATTATAAAAGTCAGCGGAAGAAACCAACAGACTTCGCGGTGACTACTGCGCCGAGGGTGGTCAAGATGTTTCAAAGTAGTCAGAGTTAAAAGCCTAAATGTAATTAATCACACCTAATGCAGCCAGCTGGGTAATTTTGCAGCATCCTTCTACGTTTTAATTTTAATAGTTAAGGAGTAAGAATTTGTAAATAAAATACTTAGTTGATGTTGATAGTTTTCGTCAGCGACCGTGACCAATTATTTTTTTGTCAAACATCACCCTTTGACAAAATCCGGTAGGTCTTTTTACAAATTTTCTTGCACGAAGTCACCATCTGCCGGCCTGTACCGATAATTTTCAAGTCTCCACCATGCATAATAAACCTACTTGTCCAAAATCTGTCAGGTAAAGCAAGGACAGAAAAACAGCACCAGAAACAGCCGAGCACGCTACCCTGAATAACACCACAGGAAATATCACGAGAACTCATTACTAATTGAGAGCCAGAGCTCAGGTAAGAGAATATAAAATGCCAAAGTTGTCCATACATGAAACCTTCAGGATAAGAAGATGAAAATTAACATCAAAGAATGCTCTAGTGGGTGTTTGTTAGGGGGAAAAAATCAACATAGAAGGTAGTAATGAACCAGGATCCCACACGTAAACTTCACTGGTTTATGCCAGAGGGGCCTCTACGGCCACAGAACGTCTCGATCTGCGGTGATCACAACAGCGAACATAATGGACTGCTCAACGACAGGATAGCAGGTGGTTATTTTTTTACCGCTTTCCTTGCGTTGACTAGATCGGCGAATATATAAGTAAAAATTGACAAAAACTGGGGACTATTTTGTGTGGAAAGGAGATGAACGTTCGACGCAGACAAGTCAAGGTCAAGACGACTAAATATGGGCGTGAACGTAGCGGCTGAAAAACTAAACACACGGGCTGGTTCTCCAGCAATAAAAACTTTGCATCCATTAGCATGACCCCTAGTTGTAGCCTCACCACCTCAACCAACTCTCTAGCCACAACCTATCCTAACCACATTGCCACCTCACCCACACATTACGCATCGGCCTAGTAGGCCACATTCAAATCCTTGGCAAAGAGAATTTTGAACCATTCCTCTACATTTCCCTCCTGGAAAACTTGCGGTAGAACACTGCCGGCTATACCACCTCACCGCTCTTCATCTTATTCTTCTTTTTTTCTTCTTATTCTCCCCACCAGCACACCATACATGAACCCTCAAAGTGTTTCTCGGCTCCCTCTCCCTATGGTTCTCTTGCTGCATGTGGGATCTGGAGCCCGGGAATATCATGGTGTGCTAAAAGCCATGGCTTTGATGCTTACTAAATGATGATTTAACTCAGACCTCGCAGTCAGCCCAACGTGTGTTTGTGCAGGGTGGCCGGCAGGTGGTCTGCAAGTCAGGCTGTAAAGTTTCCTTTTTAACATGACCTCTATGACACTCTCACTCATGTGAGCTCCGAGCTGCTCACAGCATTTGTGAGCCTGTGTTTGAGGAGCTATGTCGTGTATGTGGCACGCACAGACGGTGTCAGGCACTGCGCCAATCCCCCACGCCAATTAAATGACAGGCTCGGAGAGTAAACTCATGCTTATGAGTTATTTTGACTGTTCCAGCGCATTTGCTCAGTGTAACTTCTATGATGCCACCACTCCGTAGGATCCGGGTCAAGTACACGTCGGCCATGCCAGCAACCTGCGCTTTCTCCCGCCTCCGGGTTTCTTGACTTGGTCATGACACCTGATCCAGGTGGGGAAGGGGGGTTAGGGCGATAGATGCAGCGCAAGTCTACTACCACTCTTATCTAATTCACGCGCAAGTCACCATCCCAGCTACACCATGCTGTCGTGCGCACGGTGGACCTCGACGGTCGAAATTTTGGTCCCTTACTGTGCCTATGTCATGCATCATTCACGACGGATCTCGACCTCCCCAAACTAAGGATGCTACAATGACCACATTAAGGAAAGACCATTGCAGCAAGACCGACAATCCCGAGAACAACCCTGTCTGTTGGCAAAATTTTGAGAGTTGAGGTATTAAAACGCGATTGGTTGTTCATATTGAGGAAAAAAGCGCCGATCCCGACCTACATCTACCTCAATGTCTCCTATCCTCCCCCGAAAAGAACCTCTTGCACATCAACCTTTTTTCTAAAGGAAGCCCGAGTAATCGCACCTACTGGCTGCCTGCCTAGCCACAACCTTTAGGGCATAGTAAGTGATTCAATCGATCCAGGAAGATTATTATGAGGAATGCGCTGATTTCCAATGAGGAAAAATGGCTCAGCTTCTGATTCCTCCCCTCTTACCTCTCTCAGGCAGTACAAATCGGTTTACGTCTCCTCTCTGACTGGTAGTGAGATGGGACGCAGTGGCTTACGTGACGTAAGCCTCTGTCTAACCCGTGCCACACGCATCTAATGCCATACTTGTGGTTCCCACATATTCAACACAATTCGGTTAATGCATTCTATGAATTGGTTTGGTCCCAGTGTCGGTCCAAGATAAAAGTGTGTTGAGGGGTTCACGGAATAGGCCTCCGAACACGCGAACATGTTGAGAATGATCAGTCTTAGAGCACTACATCCGGCTTGGTATGCGGTCGATATTATGAGAGTGGTTCCGACTGCACCAATCACCTGCGCCCTTTCCCGACTCCGGTCATGACTCGGAGCCCAGGTGGGGGAGGGGGGGGGTGTGGAGACAGTGCGGCAGATGCAGCGCATGATTGACCTCACACTTAAGTTACCGTCTCTGGCACACGTTGCTGGGGGCAAGCGATGACTTAACTGTCATTTAATCTTGACGTCCTTCGTCTTCTTCTCCTCCTCCTCCTCGTCCCCATCCTCGTCTTCCTTCTTAAAAACCTCCGTTAGTTCCACGTAGACGGTCACGTGGTTGGCGAAATCCACGATCAGCATATCGAATATGACAGAGTTTAGATTAATGGACATTTCCTTCACTTGAGGCCGTCACGTGCACGGTTAGAGTTGCAGCCTCATTTTCGAGGCAAGGTATTCTGCTCCAAACATTACTTTTGGTGTCATTACATCACACTGATTTCGCCCCCTGAAAAGGATGAATTCAATTGGTTGCTCGTAGCGCATGTGAGCGTTTATCCGCGTTGGCTCTGCCGGTTCGGAAGGCAAACTGGTTTTATAAGTCGGAAATTATGTTCTATGAATGCCTACCACAGGATAAGGCCGTCCTCCTTACGGGTATCTAACCCGCGGTTACCTAGCTCGGTGTCCTATGTAGCGTAATTTATTCATAACGGGGGATTTCAGTCCCCAAGAAAACTCCATCTGTCCGCTGCCTTAACGGCTCTGAGGAGGATGTGAAGATCTTCACGGAGTTTCTCCACCACGCAGTCGTGACTTGTCCCTATGCGGACGGCACCAGTGCCGTGTACGAGCCTCATTTTCAGCGGGAATGAAAAAAACTCGGCTCACGACGCTCTTTTTCGATTATGACGGTGACACCAGCGTCTCAGCGCTATTCCTTTGTACGACCACTTCCAAACGAAGTATATCATGCACCTAGTTCATTCAATTGTCAGTTCTCGGAGAAGCGGACGCCTCAAGTTTTCCTTCTGTCCTGTCTGGCTGAATGCAATATCTCAGGCGTTGTTAAAGACCATCTCCATTTACTGCGTTTAGGGCGCAATGCTGACCGACCCCACAAAACTAGCTGTATTGCGATAACAAGGCAAAGTCAGGGGGACCGGAGCTGGACGTGGCTGACAATTTTAAACAGCCCTTCTGCGAGTGTCAGCGACTCCACGTACATAGAAAGAGGGAGATCACGAATTCCACATATGTGAGGACTCCATGAAGATCACATCACGACTGCCATTGTAGCCTGCGTATATGAGCACACCCGAACATAGTTTTAATAAGAAAGGGGGTTTCGGATCCCACATGCACGAGAACCCTATAAAGGAGACCACCATTGTGGCCTGCATTAAACTGAGCAATTTCGAAATCGGAAAACTCTCGGGCGATGACTTTTTGCTCGTTGTGACAGCGCGTCATATTTAGTCTAGCGAGGAATGCGCTGCTTTGCCGTGGGACAGGGACCTCAAGTTGGCCTCACCCAGGCATCAATGCCCTGTTCGAGCCAGTCAGGCGACTGGTGATGGGCCCGGATGCAGCGGATGATTTAGTATGAGTCGCTGACTATCGTGCAACAAATACATGCGCAACAGCTGGTAAGGCCATACACCAACTCAGCGCTATCCGACTAGCGCATGCTAAGAACCAATGCGGTCCCATAGCCATGGTTTAACTGCCCGCTTATCTGTCAGCCTCCAATAGCACGAGGAGGAAGCGCATGGGAGGGGGGAGTGGGTGAAGGAGGGGGACGGGGATACTTGGACGACGGTGAGGAGGGGAATTGGGGGTTGGGTGTGTCACGTGGACAAGCAAGGGGAAGGTGAAGCGAGTGGTTACGGGACGCTGTATGTTCCGTTCCGAAGGGGATAAGGTTGGGGGGGTGCGCTAACCCCCTCGGCTTTCGATTTAGGGAACAACAGTAGCGGAGTTTATTAAATAACAGCATAGAAACCCGAGGCATACGCAACCAAAAAGCGATGCGTGAAAATCGCAGAAACCAGCCCCAGCGATGGGGCTAAAGTACTTTGCAGTGTACCCGTGACCATGGCGTTTTCAGGTCCATGTTTGACGTCCGCTGCGCTTTCTAAATGGTCCCCTCCTGGATTTCTTACCTGACTGTGCATAGTATATATTTTGAATTCTGAAACGTTAGACCAAGCACTCTAGAAGCGTACTGAATCGCCCATCCACAAGCTCTGATGAAGCCATCAACAAACCCCTACAGTTAGAAACTAGCACTGGTCTGGAGTCCCCCTTCCCTCTTAGAAATGATCAAGGCGGTACATCAACTCCTTTAGTGGAAAATCACCGGGATACGATTCAATCCCGTCCGAAGTCTACATGTATGGTGAACTCAGCCTGATGGACAAACCCACGACGCTGTTGCAGTGGATGTGGCAGCAAGGCTGCAAGGAATGGACCCTTGTGTACATTTTCAAGCGCGAAGGCAACCGGTAGATCTGTGACAACCACAAAGGAATCTCGAAACAACATTGCTAGAAAGATCTTCACTCGCATAATCCTCAAAAGTCTGAACAACCATCTGGAGCAAGGACTCCCTCCGGAACTTCAGTTTGGATTTCGCGACCACCGCGCAACAACCGAAATCATCTTTGCAGTCCGACAATTGAATGAGAGGTGTTATATACCACCTTCGTAGATCTGAAGATAGCCTTCAACCCAGTGAATTGCTATAGACTCTAGAGAACCACGCAGACATTCAAATGTTCTAAGCGAAGCACGCACATGATATGCGCCTTGGAGCTATGTTCCTCGATCTTTTACAACTGATGATTAATGGAAATGCTGGGACTTACGGTCTCACGGGACAGACGCACTCCTGCCGGACAGTAAAATCTGACTACCTTGTCGAATTTATAATAGCCAGCAATAGTCGTCATCGGTCCAGGGCAAATTGGCGTCCTAGGTTACTCCGGCTCAGACATTCTCTGTTCGCGCGGTCTTCCACACGAATTCAAGCAAAATTGATAGCTGGCTCGTCTTCCGATTGCCTCAAACACTTTCGCTGCGTTATTTTTCTGGACATCGCCACGGACTGCAGCCTCTACCTAAACATTCTTCCCTTTTCAAAATTCTCATAACATCTACCGCATACCAAGCCAGACGTAGTGCTCTAAGACTGATCATTCTCAACATGTTCGCGTGTTCGGAGGCATATTCCGTGAACCCCTCAATACACTATTATCTTGGACCGACAATGGGACCAAACCAATTCATAGAATGCATTAACCGAATTGTTTTGAATATGTGGGAACCACAAGTATGGCATTAGACGCGTGTGGCACGGGTTAGACAGAGACTTACGTCACGTAAGCCACTGCGTCCCATCTCACTACCAGTCAGAGAGCAGACGTAAACCGATTTGTACTGCCTGAGAGAGGTAAGAGGGGAGGAATCAGAAGCTGAGCCATTTTTCCTCATTGGAAATCAGCGCATTCCTCATAATAATCTTCCTGGATCGATTGAATCACTTACTATGCCCTAAAGGTTGTGGCTAGGCATGCAGCCAGCTGGTGCGATTACTCGGGCTTCCTTTAGAAAAAAGGTTGATGTGCAAGAGGTTCTTTTCGGGGGAGGACGTGAGACAGTGAGGTAGATGTAGGTTGGGATCGGCGCTTTTTTTCCTCATTATGAACAACCAATCGCGTTTTAATACCTCCACTCTCAAAATTTTGCCAACAGACAGGGTTGTTCTCAGGATTGTCGGTCTTGCTGCAATGGTCTTTCCTTAATGTGGTCATTGTAGCATCCTTAGTTTGGGGAGCACGAGATCCGTCGTGAATGATGCATGACATAGGCACAGTAAGGGACCAAAATTTCGACCGTCGAGGTCCACCGTGCGCACGACAGCATGGTGCGCGTGAATTAGATAAGAGTGTTAGTAGACTTGCGCTGCATCTGCCGCACTCTCTTCCACTCCCCCACCTGTACCAGGTTTCATGACCGAGTCAAGAAACCCGGAGGCGGGAGAAAGCGCAGGTTGCTGTGAGCAAGCACCTGTGTCGCTGTTTCAAATGTCCTCGGATGTACACGCCGGTAGTATTAAAACAGGCCTGACGCTAAAGACAGTTGATGTCTGCTGCCGCCTAAGATAAGAATGTGGAAACAAGACCTTTGTCAGCATCAGTATTGACACGAAAATATCTTCAATCTTCCGATGTAGCTGAGGCTGAGGAAGATGTAAAATGACTGGCGACTCGAAAGGCAGACCGCGGAGGACCGATGAACTTCCTCGCGTCAACGAAAGCAGTCTACGAGCCTCCAGGCAAGGGAATTATAACGGTGATCTGTATAAATGGTATGACTATACCCTTGGATAGGTCAGCAATTTGGAAGCGCTGAACCAAGCCCCTCAGAGACATCCTCGAACTCCATCTCCAACCTGCCAGGCAGCCCCCAACAGACTGCGTCACGTGGTACGAAATGCTGACCGCGAATGCGCGGTTGGTTGCTGAGAAATAAAGGCTATCCGATATCCGTGCGAAACATGTCTATCGGCGATCTGCGTTACCATCAGCCCTTGCAGATGACTGGTATACGTTTTTGAAAAAGCTCACTGTTGGTGCTGTAAGACATTCCAGCTTCAGGGATAATGGGACTTCATGGGGTTGGTTATTATCATTTGTCTGGTCGTTTCGTTCACCTGCGTGAAAAACTATGGTCATCCGTGACGAGGTTTTTCTACCACCTTGTGTTACCTGCATTGAAGCACTGTGATACTCGTGGAAACATCCTCCCTCTTGTTCTGTCCGTTGTTCAGGCCTCCGCGTTCGTCCACCCGCAGAGCCTGTCCACTTCCTTAAATAGCCACGTAATCTCGTTTCCGACCTGATACCTAATTTTTTTGCCCTAACGACTGGGATAAAGCTACTAAGGCTGCTCGGTCTAGAATCCAAATCAAGTAGTCACAGGCAATTTTTAACCCAATATACAACTGCCATATGAGGATTTAAGTACCAAAAATGGCGTTTTGTTAAGCTTTGACCTCAATCCCTGAAGTGTTCCAGAACCCAAAATCCGTGGTATTCAAAGTGAGCGTCGTATTTTTGCGTTGTTGCAGCACATAAAGTTTCCATGGCCACCTAAAAAGGATATGGACAAGCAATAAACCTGGCCCTGCGAGCAATTTAACGAAGGTCAAATAGTACCGTGTCCAAACTGCAACAATGGCCGTAACGTAAACCGTAGTTCTAGGCATAACCCTAACACTACCCTTCACCTTAATCCCAACTTTAACCCTAACCCTAGTTTAGGTTTACTAAACTAAATGCCTCTGAAATTTTGCCGCATTGCTCATATCCTCTTAATTCTTACCTATAAAAGTCATGGAGATACTTGTCCCGTGGCAAACGTGGCCCATTAAGGTACATTTGGAGCGAGCGGTCATCTCGGTGCCTCAATCTCCCCTCCGCCTCCTACTGAACTCGTATTGGCCACATGCGTCGGTAGGAGGCGCTCGTTCACCCCCTGACGGACGCGTCATGTCCGTCAGTCGCCAGTTCAGGGTGATATTTACTCGACGCGTCGAGGCCAGCTTGACCACGCCCCCCCGCCCTCTCGACGGTCCTCATTCAACAAACGACGGTTGTCATCGTGGTGTCGTCATGTGGGCATCCGAAGGCCCTCGCAAGTGAATGATCACTCATAGCCGAACGCCGCGATGACAAGTCCCGTAAGTGGACCAGTCGCCGAATCCTGCCGCTATCTTGGTGCTTTGGTTTATGTCTCGTTGCACGGACTCTTGTGCGTATTTTGCGACAGCAGGCGAAATGCATACGGACCACCCCTCCATCACATGTCATGCAAGGTGACCTTTAACTCTACTTAAAGTAGCAGCTTTATTTTGATTATAGGGGCTACTGAACTGTGAACTCGGATGACCGGAAAACGCTCATTCAGCTACGGACGTGCATCGTGAATACCCCCATTCCCCCTAGAATTCCGGTCCAGTATCCTATCCTCCCTGTTGTCATGGCCAGCGCGGCGACCAGTCCAAGGGGAGCCCGGGCTTAACTCCAATGCCTTCAATGCCGACCACTCGTTCGCACGAAATAATCTCGCTTTAGTCTGTAATTCAGTTTGGTAGCAGGGATTTTTAAATGTGTTGACAGTTGGTGTGGGAAAATTCTGCACCAACCTTGTTACAGTACCTAACTTGCTCATCTCGTAGCATAATAAGGTCACCCAATGACTCTCTCACGCTACTTAACATTTACGAGCTCAACCGACGGGATAACGGGCCCCGAGTAGAGCTAATGAAACAATTTACAATGAACTGAGAGATGTGGGTGCCGTTGCTGATTACAGAAGACCCAGATTTGTGCCATGACCAAAGAATCGTCTGCCTAGTCTTTGTCGGATTCAGATTCTCGAAAAACGATGAAACCATATGGTCCAGAAAATGCTCATCTCGCAGCGGACTTGAATTCCGGTCGAACACCCTACAAAATTGCCCTAGTTTCCACTTTAACTGACTGACTCGAAGAAAATGTCAAATCACATGAGCTTCGTAACTATCTGAATCCAAAAGGAAGGAAAAGGAGCCTTTATGAAATAAATCTCCATGAAACATCGGAAGGTACAATGTGTCTGGGGGTGGGGATGCTGCAATAAGCCTTCCAACAAAATCGGACAAGTCTTGGTGGTTCGAATCGATAAGATCTGTAATAATTTAACTTGAAATCAATCGATTCTCCTTTTTACCTAACCAGGCAGGTATGTGCTCGCTTACTAGAATATAACCACTTACATTTACTTACTTTCGTCAAGTAGACGCCTAAATTTGCTAATGAACCTCGAAATGTTGACCATATTCATTTGCTTGGACGTTTGAGTATCTTTCCCGAAAATTATACAAAGTATGCTCAAGTTACTTATTGGTATAGCCGTCAAATCAGGACACGCGAATGGGATCACCCCCAACCACTTAACATGGGTGACCTTGTGATAAATTTCTGGAAGGCTAAAAATTCCCGTTGCTTTATCCTTAGGCTAACCCTAATATAATAAGCGTTACCGTTACTCTGAGCCCAAGCCCTACCCTACACCCAAATCTCACAGTTTCCATGAACTCACACCTTAACATACCCCTACACGCGAGTGGGTGACTTGGTGGCTATGAGCCATGACAACTGTGGGGCCTGTATGAAGTTCTTACGTGAACACAGAACCGGTTTGCGTAACGGATTTAAACTGCCTCTGTTGTAGCCAATAGACGCCGTCGAAGGGAGTTGGGACAGTACGAGGAGACCCTGTAAATCGTCCGGATGGCCTTGCTGATTGGTGTCCACCATATGCATCACGATAGAGCTTCTTTATTTAGCTCGTACCCGGTGGCGACCAGCTCGCCCCTGATACTAACCAGATGATACCGACTGCGATTACATTTGAGTGTTGAGATAGTGGGGTAGATACGGCACAAATTTGCCATCACTTACTACCAATACACACGCAAGTTACCGTCCCTACAACACCCCACTCTGGGGCACACGGTGAGCCTCCTCGATGTGTAACTTAACCTTCACCAGTGGAAGTATGCATAAATCTCGGCGTCGTATTTATGTTAGTCATTTCCTGAAGCAGGAAACACGATCACAGAGTATGGAAAACCGGAAGATGAGTTTTTTAGGATTTCGGACTCCTCTCTTTTAAATTCGATCTTATTTCAACACTATCATACATGTGACATGAAACTGGGAAAACACAATGGAACTGCTGTCTTCATTAGCGAGTCCTCCATCACCCGCTTTTAGGGCATCGATTTGAATACTTTGCTCATGCCTCTGGTTTTCTTCTCTCTCTATACCTTCGAACCGAATAGACACACCAGAAGAGAGTGAGCTTTTCCAAATTTTTTATAGGAAGAATGGCAGACCTGAAATAAATACGCGCGGCTCGAATGAGCACATTGCGCGAAAGGAAGCGAATTCACAAGGCATGGCGCGCGAAATTTGGGGACTGCACACAGAAAAAAAACAGTTTGCAGCCCCCGACGAAGTAGGCTTTTTAGGGAAGGGAGCAGCATGCTCCAGAAAGGTGGATCTCGGAAAACCCCTGGTTGCCAGATGCAGTTACCTTCTGGGTTGCTCTATTTTAGCGTGCACCTCCAATTAATTGGATTGTACTTCAACATTTCACGATCGGCCTCGATGTCTCTGATACGCTCTTCCAGTCTCTTGGCGTTCCTCAGTTCAGTAAGCTAAAAATAAATAATAAAAAACTGATTTAAAGATCTCCTTGGGTCTTAATCATCCGTTTTCGAAGGATTCTGAACATCATTTGCCATTTCAGAGACAATAGGTTAAACAGTAATAAATTGCTGGTAGGACTAAGCGGTCCAAAGTGAACATCATTCGTTTCGGGAGAATGCTGTTTTTAGAAAGCTTTCGGAAAATTGAGTAATTTAAAGGGCCTCCACTCTTTTATTGCTAAATTCAGATTGGTATGCACCATCGATATATTTCAGTTCTATATAGTCTCCCGGGATTTTGGCTATTTGTTTTGCTAAATGCCTAGCGTGAGTATACTTAACTCGGCACTGTTACACAGAAGAGATTTTTCGACATGTGTGCACTAGGAAAATCACTTTTAGCTGTAACGAACCTTTAGGTCTGAGTGCTGAGCAATCCACTACCTTTATATGGCTTTCGTTCTGATGATGGATTCGAGTGAGAATGCGACAAGTCAGGCTAAGAAAGTTTTTTGAACAGGGATCGTATCTCCTTCTTTGAGGCTAACTCTTATAATGTTCGATTGTGCGCGTTCGAAGGGATAAATTAGCTACTTATATTTCTTATACTTCACGTACATGTGAGTCTTGAAGTGCTCGCATTCCCCTCAGCCGTGTACCTTATTCTACCAGAATGATATATCCTACTTGATACGCTTTTCGTTTGCGGAACTCTGAGCTGATTTACAAATGCTACGAAGATGAGCATGGCAATTTGTGATATATTTTTCATCGTCAGTAAGCCAGATGTTACCGTCAAGCCTAGCAGACAGAATTTGGAACCTAATGAAAGTCCGTTACTTACTCAGCAGTCTATTATTGAACTACGACTTACGTCCTGCTTGACTACGTAGAAAGCACCGGTTCTCTTCCGATATATATATATAGATATATATATATCTTGGTAAGTAGGTGCTCACTGATCGCTAACAGAACTCACCCATCCCGTTGTGTCTTGGGGCTCACTCTCGAGCCCCGCCAGCTGCCGCACAACGGATTATGACATAGGCAGAATAACATGATCGACAAAGACAAGGAAGACTGGAATGGCCCTTTCTGGCTTATTAGCCGTCGTCAGCCAGTCATACCCAACCCCAGGTGTTGCACCAATGGAGGGTGGAACCTGCGACCTGTTGATGAGAAGCCCAGCGCTCTAAACATTGAAACACAGCTTGTTGTCTTGCCAGTTTCGATCGGGACTAGTAACACTGGTGGATGGATGCTAACCGATCGGTTAAGGGATTCATTCGTCCCTATTCTGCCTTGAGGCTCACTCTTGAGCCTCGCCAATATAAGCATATCCCCCTAATGACAGAGAAATTCTTAATAAAATTTTTGCCTGTTTCTTCGTGAAGCAACACTCAAAATTACAAATTACCCGTTTGTTGGCATCTCTGAAGGACTGGAGGTATAGTCTATGTTTTTCCTCGGCCTTCAGTTCTTTGACCCGCTCAGCATTCACATCATTCGTAATGTGAGCAGACTCTAATAATCAAAAGTTGCAGTAGTCGCAACAAAGAAACTGGCTTACCGCCAGACTGATTTAATTTCTGTTCTCGCTTTCGCTCTTCAAGCTCCTGCATTTGCGTCTTCAGAGCCTCTCGCAGATACAGCCTAAAGGAGGTAAAAATAATTGGCCGAATACTTTACCAGCCAAACAGACCTTACCTGTAGAGCTCTTTTTCAGCCGGACTTCCGTAGTAATAGCGCTGCCATGCTCCATGGTAGCGCTCAAATTCCCCACGCTGTTTCATTTCGCTTCTGCACTGATTGTGGTATGTAGCGTCCTTGGTCTCCATAGTGATGAGAACGCCGCCATCACGGCCGCGCACATCCAAAGGGTTGACCTTGGGACGCACCTGCCAGTACGAGGGAGAGATGGGGGAGGGGTAGGTGGCGTACAGCGAGGGCACAGGCCGAGCTAGCAGCGCCCCGCCTGACCCCGCGACAGCAGGCCGGCGCCGGGCCTGACGAGCAGCTCGTTCTTTCAGTAGTATATATACAGAGGACATATTTGATAGGATTGGCATCCGGGTCGCGCCTGGTAAGTGATTACTTGGGGTGCGGTTGTGGTCTGCGGCACGGTGACCGGCTGTGGCATGAAGGCGCTTGGGGCCATTGTCTGCTGGGGTTGCGATTGGTAACACCATTGGTATGCGGGAAAAGGAACGTACGTAACGCAGACAGGCTGCATGCTGTAGAAATTGCCACACAGCGGATACAAAAAAGGGGGTGAAACTTGGCGTCAACTTCTCCTGCTTCTCGTCACAATTAAAACGGTGCATTTCGGTACATGTACGGCACGCCGGAAGTATATAAAACATTGTCAGTGAGTACGCCAACTGGATGAATATCTTGTTATTCCGACAGGCGTTTCAACGTTAAGTATGCTTACGCACGCCCGGCGAATAAAACATTTTACCCTGAAGCTGAGGTCCCACACTCAAACTCGGATCATAGGTGGTCACCAGCTGCATTTTTGCTTGAATAGGAAAATGTGCCTTTTTATTTGCAGGATAGCCGTTCGTCCTGTTATCGGTATTTTCAAGCCCCTTTTAGGGCAAAGTCAGGCTGCCGATGGAAAAGCTGATCATCTTTGGTAATTATTTTTAACTTCCGAGTCTCTAATGCACTCGCACTTAGAAGTTATCATGGGTGGAAGTATTCACTGTCTGGTTAAAGGTTCAATTGACTTGGTACAACGACATAAAGCAGTCAGTAGTGTGTCTGATGCGTAGTCTCTATATGCATGAATCCTTCCAACTTGCATTTCAAAATGCTGCAAAAATGGCGCATCGATGCTGACTGAGAAAGCCTCGAGATTGCCTACGGAAGCGCAAAAATGGGTTTCAGGAGTTATTCAGGAAGGAGTAGACACGATCATCGAACAATAGTTCTATGTGGATTGTTAACTATTGAGGTGGTTTTATCCGGTTTCGCCACCATAGCGGTTGCCTCCGCTGTCATCCGAAAATATTATGATCGCATATAAAGCGAATAGCCTCATCTTCTTTGAAAATCGCCCTTGACGAGGAACGTTCCGAGCCCTTACATATTCTCCCATGCGGTGTGGACCTATCACATTCGCCTGTTTACGGTCCCACTGAGCGCAAGTTTTTTCTCCCTTTTCGCTTCATATTCATCAAATGAGACTTTTCTGCAAATTTTGAGGATAGATTTTCCTGCTTGCTGATGTTTTCATATCGGACTGCTTTTTTTCCAGAATTCACCCGAAAATTTATTTTTATTGACCATGAAAGTATCGTCATGGGGTAAACTGATACAATTTGTTTATTCGACCGACGTTGTAGATTCAGTATTAGGGCCCAAATCCGACTAGAAGCTCTTGGGTTCAGGAATTTATCCAGACTCCCCAAGATGTATTATGCCTCATTTGCACTGCCGGCCCGCGGTTTCGTGATATTTCAGTTTGTAGATCAACTGAGGCAGTCATTCGACTGTTCGGTCCAAGCTTACCGAAGCCCTATGTTGCGCGGACAAGCATGTGTGAAGTCCTTGAAGAGTGAAAACTATCTTACTAAGCATACGCATTTCGATAAAATAAGAATAGGCCGACTCGGCACCCATAACCTTCATTTCGGCAAAGTTCAGTTCAAGCATCTGTGTAAAGCTACATTTCTCCCACTTCATTTCCACACTTCTGCGTAAAAATCTGTTTAAAAGCGCTCCTTTCACAAGTAGAACGAGAGGTTAGAAGGCAATGACCCTATGGGGATCACAAACAGGAATTCAGAGTCTTTACTGCTGGCGCAGCAGAAATTTGAATCGACCCAACGGCTACAGTGTGCCCTTCGACAAAAAGCCATAGGGCTTGCTGCGGAATAAATCTCACAGTGATATTTCGGAATACAAATCGTATTTCCACGCCCGCTTCGGATAAAGATAACCGCCGTCAGATAAAGGCTTTCAGCGTTTACTATTTGCATTGCTCTATTTGTGGGAATGCAAGCGCAACTATTTTTCTCGAAACCTATCAGGACACATTTTCTTTTGGATTTTTCTGAATGTACTCTCTTCTTCTCTGAAGACAAGTTTAGGATCGTAAAGGAACTTGCTTGATATTTTTTAAGTAGCAATATATTTTGACTACTTTCTTACATTCTGCAGGTTTGTAAGACTTGCGATTTCGGTGGCACATAAGCAAATTTAAAAGCACATTAACAGACCAGCATACTCAGTTGTACATTATTATTCATTTAAAAAATGAAAATTTAATTTGATGTTGGACAGATAGCCTGCTCAGTAAACGAAAGATAATTCTATATAGCCAGGTAGATTAAAATCAGCTGATGTGACTTATTTGAGTTTCGTCAGTAAGCACTCTATCCCATAAAATATTCCGTTTTCTACAACAACTGTGAACGAAGGCTTGCTTCACCAGTCGTCTTCTTGAAGCAAACAACCTAAAATTATCCCTGTAAATGAATTTCACTCACGTGGATTGAACAGGCACTTATGTTGTTTAACGGTTTACCCAGGCCGGTTGAAAACTACTGAAAGCAGTGCTAAAAACTGTTGAAGTACTAGGTTCCACTTGACGGCCCCCGGTCTATGTTTCTCAGGTTTAAAACCCACCTTTAACGTGGGCTGCGGAGGCCGAACTTTCGATGCATATTCTCAGCGTCTGGGCATGCCAACTATCGGTTAGACGATCATTAATTACCGAAATACTTATGTAACCTGACTGGTCCCGCCTTCTGCGGTCTGCCTACAGGGAGAGAGAGAGAGAGACACAATAGTGCGACACAAATCTTCCTTCTACGCGGTACTTTTACGTCTGCCAAGAGTGCACTCACAACCTCTCCTACCTTCAACGGTGTCAAATTAAAACCTATCGTCTGTAGGGAGGCTCGATCATATGTTATAACAGTATTGAAAGTTGTACTTTGTTGTTATAATTTCTACCCACGCACTACAGGGGCGGTTGCTACGTGCACGTTTGACCACCGAGACAGTTGTTTTGCACAGAATGATTAATTAATAGGGTTCGCGAGTGGACACAAGAAAGAGGGGAAGTGGGAAACGCAACCAGCTGTTTTGTTCTGCTGAATTTTACATCATTGAAATACCGAAGCCAGATTGTCATTTATAGGAGAAGCTCTGCACTTCGCAGCACTTCTCACGCTCAAAAGTACGGGAAGCCCAGATGCCGGTGAGGAATTGGACATAATTGTAGGGAGAAATGTATTTTCTACACTCATCCAATGAACTGCTCAAGGGAGAAATTTTCCTAGACACTTAGGACTGCCGGTGTATTAGTTTAAATTTACTTACCGCAAAATTAACAGAGACAAGACTGGCTAACATATGGACCATGGAACATGGGTTGCATTTTAGAGCACTAGAGAGCGTATTGCCCTCAATGCATCGCCGAGGCCACTACGCCGCTGGAGTTCCAAAATGACCGTATTTACTTGCCCTTTTATTAGGACATCCTATCATGAACCTTTGAGGTCATTTGTAGAAAAGAATTAGAGGGGTTACTGTAAGGTTCACTCATAACGAGTATGCCACCAGGCTATAAATTTCATTTTCTTGAATTTTGTTAATTGACTCTTGTATATGAACTACTGCTCGAGTAGGAAAACCGATAGTCGTGAAAGTGGCTTCAACTCCAGCAAAATCGATTCGTTTTTACTTTCGTTTCTCACAGGCAACGATGTAAATCCTGAGTTTACGCGCGTAGCTTGCGCTGCCATGAGGGGATAATTTTTGTCTCTAAGTGTTGAAAATACCGGCGCTCAGATACATAAAAATGTTTCCGACGAAGTCTATCTTCAGAACGGATGAACAGAACGAGTTAGTTCCGTTAGTGATTGGTGATCTAAAACCGATCTAAACCGTCAAGAAGACGGGTCCGTGGATCAATGGCTAGAACGTTGGACTTCTGCTCAACAGGTCGCGGGTTCGAGCCTCGGCTGGTGGACGATTTGGGGTTGGCTATGTCTGGCTGATGACGGCTATTGAACCAGAAATGGCCATTTCAGTCTCCTTTGACTTTGCTGGCACTCACAATCTGCCTACGATACAATACGCTCTGCGTCTGCTGGCGGGGCTCGACAAAAAGCCCCAAGGGAGAACGGAACAAGTGAGTTCCGCTAGTGATCGATGAGCGTTCGTAAACGAATGCTATCTTAATTGTGTGCGTGTGTGTGTGTGCCCCCTAAACGGGCCATGTGGTAGATGCGTTGGACCAACACGGAGGCCACATCAGGGCATGGCAGGTGTTATTCGGGTTGCGCTTCCATAACAAATGCCGAACATGGGGGTGTGGTGGCACGCCTATGGGCGGCTAGGGCCTAGGGACCCGGCCGCGCCAGCCACCTGCGCCCTCTCCCATCTTCGGTCTTCTTGACTCCGTATTGACATCGGGCATAGGTGGGGGGGAGGAGGAGAGAGTGAGGTAGATGCTGCGAAAGTCTACTATCACTTTAAACAAAAGCACGCGCAAGTCACCGTTCCTGCATTACCCTTCCGTGGAGCAAACGGTGGACATCGTCGGACTACGACGGTCGAACTGTCGTGAATGTCTGTGTGCCTCTCTCGCTTTATAATATTTCTTGTAACAGAACTGAAACAAGAGACGTTCTGAGTCTCGAATATGAATATCCCTCCGTTCCCACTGCGTTCGTCCCTCTTTCCTGCACGGTCGATGGGGAAAAAAAGATCGCAACCAATAAATACCTCTTCAAATGACAATTATTACTTCACCTGGAATAAAGAAGTCCCAGTGGAAAAGGGTTAATTTAATAAATCATGGCCTTCTCCTAGCCCTCTGAGGCAGCCTACTTTAAGATAAACTACCAACTAAATATCATATTCTTTGATAGATTTTGAAGCGAATGGAAATTAATGTATTGTAATTGGGGATTTTTCACAAGTTTTAACTAAACTGATGCAAGTTTTCATGAGCATTGGCTGTTCTAAAACCTTCGCCTTGCTGACGTGAGTTTGAATCCCACCGAGGCCGCTGAGTTTTTCATAAGTGGGCAAAAGGAATTATTCAAATCTGCCACAATCCTCTACGAATGGTGGATTCTAGATTGATTGCTTAGGAAATCCTGCTTTGGCAGTCAGTTTGCTGTATCAGAATTGGTGGATTCCATACGTTGCAGTAGGCTGGGTGGGTAACTTGACCCAAGTGTGATTAAACTCACGGCCCCTGGTGGGGCCTCGTAGCTCAGTTGGTTAGAGCATTGGCTGCACTAAAGCCTCCCCCTTGCTGGCATGGGTTCGAATCCCACCGAGGCCACCGAGTTTTTCCCAGGTGGGTCAAAGAAATTATTCAAATCTGCCAAACTCCTTTAGGAAAAATAACTATTTAAAGTTTGCTAATTACATTAAAGGATTTCTGAGCATTTTGTGCGGAAATTTTTTTTTACACTTTCTAAGTCAACTTTGGGGACATCCCAACACTTTCAGTAGCAGAACTGAAGGAAGTTGCTCGCTGAACAGGCACGCAAAATCAAATTCGTGTTTCACAAGGTATGGAACTAGTTGAAATTTCCCCTTACACATTATGGTATGTTCGTGAGTACTGCATTTCAAAAAGGCGTAATTTCTTGCAAAATGACTACAAGACAGACGTTTTATGGTAAGTCCGTTCAAGAAAACCATTTGACAGGGAATGAGCGTCAAACAACGAAGAAGAGCAAATATTGTACTTCGGCAGATATTTTGTTCAGACGCTGCTCCCATGGCGTGGGCTCAGGCTCCGTTTATGATTATAATCACTTGAGCGATTGGTAAGGACATTGGAACACTATGGTTTCCTGACACTTGTAGGTGCACGAAAATTCACGAAAATACATTAATCTCTTTTTCTGCTGAAATTTCCCCGCTTACATAGTATCTCGTTCTCTCAATTTTCAGATCTTCTATTAACCATTCCCTCAGAAGCGATTGTGGTTCTATAGCCATTTTGAAGACAATTGACTCTTTTTGGAATACTTATTCGTGAGAATGGGGTAATTTGAGACGTCTCTGAGTTCTGCCTAAGTATGCCATTGGTCCAATGTTCGCACAATTCTTGGGTTTATTGATGGAAACGTAAATTTTATAGCCGCAATATTTCTTCACATGGTGATCACAGAAAAGCGTGAAGTTAATCACAGAAAAAAGCAGGACAAATAGTTTGGAACTCTCAGTAGCACGTAAAGTACCGGACATGTCTTAAAATATACAAATTTTCATCTTTTTTGAAATTCTTATATATTTTTGTTCTTTTTTAAATGTTTATGCTAATTTAAATGCTTAAGCTGAGGAAATTATTTTAATTCAGTTTGCGTTATTGACCTTGGGTCTGCTTTAGGTGAATGGAATTGTGCGAGGGGCTAACTGAGTGGCTGTATAGAGCAAGTGAAGTAGTTAGTAATATGATAATTGTGTCTAGTTCTCGTTTTCGTTCAAACTCGAAGCGCTAGATAACAAGGGGAAAAAACATTCTACCATTTACGAATAAATGTAAACGTGCGGAGTTATGCTCTACCGATGTTTACCTACATGATGGTAAACCGTACTTACCAATCTGCTTGAATAGTCTTCAGTGTGATGCAGGTGAATAGTGAACAGTTCGTTCCGCGGGAGGGCAAACGGTTTCGCCTTCGGCGCATAGAAGAATATATATATATATAACTACACTTTTTTTCTCAGACCTCGCTCAATTTGAACTTTACGCACTCGCATTTACACTAACCAATAAACGCGTTCTGGTGCGGAGAAAATTTAGAGATAGCGGTTACTGAGGACACATCAGCCCCCCTTTGAACGCGAGCGTTTGCTCGCTAGCGCGCTCTCATTCTCTTTCTCGTTCTCTCTGTCTATGTGTGTGTGTGTGTGTGCGGATGTATGCTCGAAGGTTGCATTTGACGTGATCTGTTGACTGTTTACTATCGATAGGCAAGGATGATGCTAAAACCGGGACGCAGTCTCGCTCGTTGCGGAGGCTTATGAGCAGAGTGTTATCACAGGGCCAATTAACAGTCTTACCGGCTTGTTGATGATGTCCTTGTCATACTACTGTGACACGTGATAGGGCGTGTTTTGTCTCCCAACCAGTTTTCTCGTCACCAGTTATGTTCCTGATTTGAGTCCTTTCTCCCCTCCGATGGGTGTAGTAAACTGTAAAACAACTTTTCCACCCACATTAGCTGGTCCATTACTCTTTTTGTCTCTGAATGTGCCTTCAGCCGTCAGAGAGTCGGAACTCAGTTAAATGACACGGTCATGTGCCCTGACTTGCCACCAAATTGGTGATTTGCCAAGCTCACACTTAAACACATATGGAAAACAGTATGTAAAAAATATTTTATGGTGTTGCAATCAGACGTATATGCAGGAAATGACGCATCGGGGATGCCATGCTGAGTCCAGTGGTGTGGGTGAAATCGGGTGGCTGACTGATGGTCTGAGAGTCAGGCTGTGATGGCTCTTCCTTAACGTGCCCTCTGGCTACCTCACACATGTGAGATGTGAGCCGTTCAACTCCATGATGTGTGAAATCCTAGTCCTTGTACTTCGGAGACCAGGTCGTGTACGCAGTACGCGTAGATGAGGTTATCAGTAGCTGTGCCCACTCCCACATTAGACAACTGACAGGCTTGGACGGTGGTCTGATTGTGGGGGTGAAAGAGAGAGTGAGGTCGACGGCTCAGCGCATTTTCTTCAGTATAAACAATATGACGCGCTTGAAACTATCATGGTGGGCTAAAAGCCGTGGCTTGGAAAGTTGCAATCCAAAGGGGTAAGTCGGATCGCGTGGTTAATCCAGTGCGTGCGTGGACGACTGACGGACAGAGAGACAGGCTGCAATGGCTCTTTCTTCATGTGTCCTTTATGGCATTCCCACTCCGTGGCATCCGAGCCAGGTGTTGTGGCACGCCCAGGGGCGGCTACAGTCACACAAGCCACCTGCGTCCTCTCCCGCCTCCGGCCTTCTTAACTCTGTCTTGACACCGGGTTCAGGTGGGGGAGCAGGAGAGAGTGCGGTAGCTGCAGCGCAAGGCTACTATCACTTTAAATAAAATCACGCGCAGGTCACCGTCCCTGCACCACCCTTCCGTGGAGCATACGGTGCACATTGTCGAAATCAACGGTCTATCTATCGTGTGTAAGGACGCAAGGCCATCTGTATTATGTGCTGCCTTCTCACACCCTCTGGAGTTGGGCTGGCATAAAATCCACAGGCAACCAGCAGAGGCCAGGTCATGAGGCCCAAGGACCCACTTTCATGGCAGGAAACGTCGGGAGTCGTTGACCAGATCTGTTGGAGTTCTGGGTCAAGAACTATGCCAGAGAACACTCTCAACACGCATAGACGAGCATGCAGCAGCAGGGAGGAGGAGGAAAGACACCAGCTCCAATTCCGCAGAAAACTTCCTCCATTCCCGGGGAAATACACCAATAAATACTGTGACACTGCCCTTAGCTGATTCCACCTCTGATGGTGGATTTGGGCATGAATCAAAGTTTCAGGCGAGTAAAACTAAAAGCAAACAGGTTTGCTTCTTGCTAACTGCTACCGGAAACACCCTAATTGCTCTCTTACCAGACAGTCTGTAGGTAGAACTTAAAAATTATTGTATGAATTCAGGAGGGCATAAGGTAGCTGATGTGTCAAACCAAGTTGCAATACATATCCACGTCCAATCTCTCAGGTTTTTTGCTGGAAATGTGGTGGACTTCGATTTGCCTTATAAGCAAGCAGGTCTCAGAAAGCTTTACTGAATCGTAACTGCTGGCTCAACACAAACTATGATGTTGTCATGTGCAAAGGAGAACTGTCTTTTTCGTAACGTAATAATAGGTGTACCTATGTACCTGTATCATCCCGCCAATCTACAACGCGTGTGATGAAGTTTCAACAGTTAAAAACCCGCATGCCAGCCCATGAACCATTAGCACACCAGAAGTAAATCATACTCGACGAAGGAGGAGTTGCTAATCGTACTAGATATGCAGGAGCACAGCGACTGCATCCACTAAATGCTGCTACGCCCTGTGTACGAATTACCCTATTTCATGCAGTCTCTGAAAATTGATTCGAGCTGGAATCAGAAACGTCAGGCGAATAAATTCCTTGTCCCTGTGATTGCGTCTACTTCTAAATATCTTCTTTATTTAAAAAATTGAATTTTTCGACCGATTGCTTACAGTTTTCGGTGTACACTGTCTTGGAGATAATTTGTGAGTCGTTCTCTTCGCCAGGTTTGAGCTTTTGCCTTGTCATATCTGACCTGGATTTTGTTATTTAATGGAGCGCTCACGTGATCCTTCAAACAATAGGTTTCAGAGACAGTGGATGCGATGTATAAGGTCAGCCACTCTGGTGATTCAATTATGGACATGACCAGCATTCCGTGTGGAAAACAAGAAAGCACACTTAACCCGGAACTCATGGGTGACCTTCCACGAAAAAAGACACCATCTACCAGCAGTCAAACAATCATTCGAAAAAAGCTAGTCTCTACGTACCGACTTGGCACCATATATCAACCGATCAAGCCCATGCTGCAACAAGAAACTTAGTCAACTGTCAAACTTTGATCGCTCTGCCAAAATCCACACGCGTCCAGCCTTTCATTGACATTAAAAGAATGTGCGCATATGACGTGTGTGACATATGAGAGAAGACGACTTCGCGTCAGGCCGGCCACTGCGCAGATAATTCCCATCACCGGTTTGCTGACGCACTCGGAAGGCAAACGATGCATGTCAGGGGGAAAATAGAGTGAGGCTGCTACTACGGAATCCATCATTGAGGCACACCAGCCTCTTCCTCACTACAATAAATCTGACTCGCTTAAACCTATCCCGATGCGCCACGGTTACTAACTGAGAAGCAGGTTGCAATGACTCCTCCTTACTGTAGCCTTTATAGTATTGTCATTCACACGAGATCTGAGGATCCGATAAAGATGGCCTAGACGTTTGAAGAAGGGACCAAACCGCGTGTTTCAAGCGCAGACGAGCTGTACCTGCGCCCATATCGCCTCAGTTCCTTTTGACTTCCTCTCGTCATCTAAGCATGGCGGGTGTGTGCAGCATATCAGTGCACAGCTGTGAACACCCTCCCTAGCGAGAGTCGAACTGTTGGATGTCCGAAGAGAAAAGCAAATCGTCGAACGAACCCCATCTGGGATGGGGTGGAGCCTATGAAAGCGATTCCTGTGGTGATCCATATGCGTGCCCCAACTCGATCTCAGTCCCATGGAGTGGCTGCATCACCGGTGACTTACGCAGAATCTGCCACACTCTCTCGTCTCTCACCCAACTTTCCCCGATGGCAACCAACTTCACGACGACGGTAGCTGGGCTCACACGCCGTGGCTGGCAAATCTATATAACTCGTCTACGCTTGCCGCATACGACCTGGTTTCAAAGGGCGTTAAAGTCATTAAAAATAAAACCCGATGCCAGCAGTTTATAAAGGACAACACGTGGTCTCATCTTAAGACTGTTCTGACGAGGCACTCTCTTCTCAACTTTGCCTGCACACGTCTTAAGCAGTAACTTCCTTTCGCGGTGTTTCGGTCTAAGATCGGTCGTTTTTTTGCTGGGAGCATCCCCTCAGTCAGTTTTGTGCACACCACGGAACTTAAATGTTAATATTGAGCAGCTGACAGAGAGGAAAACTTTCTTTTGAACTAAAACTGGAATCAGCTGTATTTTTAAATAAATGAAAGTGGAGTTCAGTAAATTTTCTCATCAAAATTCGATTGGAGGATATTTTTTTGGAGACGTTAACGGAACCCTTTTTTTCTGGTTCTGTGAACTTTTACTTAGTTTCAAATCCATCAGACACTCCACAACTTCTGACCATGCCTTAGTTCCTAGCTTCTATTGAAGATTGCTCATAACTAGACGGCTAGTAAGCTCATTTTTAACGATTCCTGTATGCAACCAAGACACAAACATTTTCGTTCTTTGATTTGCTTGTTTTGTTCATCAGGGAGAATATGCACAGGATCGTGCAATGTAGGTGATAAACTGAAGCTTTGCAAGCTACAACAAATGATGAAAAATAGCTATAAATAAACTCAACTGCATTGAGAAACAACTAAATTAATGCTAAACTAATCGATTGCAAAACATGGGATTAAATGCTTACACATGCTGCACATGCGGGGCTGGGAGTAATAGACGGATACACCCCGGATTTCATGATGACTGCAGGCTCGTATAAGCCAGGGAGTAGAATATACTGCGTGGACTTTGTATTCAATAATGGACAGATGGCAATCTGATTGAAGTATTTCCGGCCACATCTGTTAGTTTCAATGATTATAAATAAAAACAGGTATAATATATACGATAAAGTGCCGCTCACTGATCAAGTTACGGAACATGCTTGTGGGTTCGCATACCAGGTGGTTCAAACTTGGAATTGGGTATGACTGGCTGTTGATGGTTAATAAGCCGGAAATGGCCATTCTGGATTCCCTTGCCTTTGTCGGTACTCCATCATATATGCAGGTTATTAGTTGCTATGTGAATGTCTGTGAGGACTCTAGCACAAAGAGACAAGCATGTTCCGTAAATTGATCGGTGAATATCACTTCATCATTGATATTCCTGATCACAACCGACAGAACAACGAGTCCGTAGCTCATTGGTAGAGCTTTCGGCTTAGTTACCAAAGGTCGTGGGTTCGAATCCCAGGTGGTCAACACTTGGGATTTGGTATGACTGGCTGATGACGGCTAATAAGCCAGAAATGGCCATTCCGGTCTCCCTTTTCTTTGTCGGTTCTTCCTCGTATTCATTTTTCCCCTGGCCCGCTTGCGAAAATCTAGGCAAACTTCGTGCGGTTCAAACTCACCATAGTGAGAACAGGGTTTGCGTGCATTCAACGCTCTAACCATCTGGCCTAGGACGCCACAACCAGGCGGTTCGAACTAACCGCCCATCCTACGGCATCTTATTCAATCCACCAAATGATTCCGTGAGCAATCGATGTAGAATCCACCAGATGACTAACTGGCTCACTTATTTCATAGGTGTTTGTAAATATTCAGTGATGGTATAAGTGCAATCAGAATAAACAAAAAGAGTAGACCAGATTTTCAATTCTATTTACTTTTTTCTAAAAAAGGGAAGTCTGCCGGAAATGTTTCTGAAAAGAGCATATCGATTTTGGTCGTCTGCAAATGCTTAGACCTTTCGAGACATTGACATGAATTTTTGTGTTGTCCATACGCTTAGGTACGACTGTCCACAGTTCAGGCGACGGCATTTATATGCAGTTCAGTATTTTGAGGCCTCCGTAGAGAAACATGAGGAGCAAGATGCGACGATTTTAGTTCATAGAAAATATGCAGTTGAAAATTTTCAGGCTTCAGTTATACGGCACTGTCAACCATTACCGCTCAAATGGACATACTTGTCTACAAACAAAGCCGGCAGTAAATAATGTCTTTGTGTATCCTCTACGGGAAATATGATTTAATTTAAAGCAATTAACAATAAATTCAAAAATATGTGAATAAAATAGCTTGTATCTCTAAGTGTAACTCAAACAAGTAGTTTAACAACCTTATATAAAAAGCCAACTTTTATTGCACAGAAATTCACTTGGAGCTACATTCTATCCCTTGTTTGTTCAGCATAAAGGCTGGTTTCAAAGGGGTTAAAAATAAGAACACCTTCTCTTACGAAGTAAGATCTTTGTTAGCTAAAATAGGTCTCAACTGCTGCATCGAAATCCTTCTAAATAAAAATGTGTCACTTTTAAAAACGCTAAAGTTTTTGGATTCATAAATTATCTGAAAATCTTTCAAAAACATCGTATTTTTAAAATGTTTGCTAGAGAAAGAGCAGGTGCAGAAGAAGAGTGAGTGGTGCGACAAGACCTCGCTGCTCTATTCCGACAAATTTTCGACCGAACTAAGTTTTTAGGTGTTTGATTCAGTTAGGCCGTACATCAAAATCAATCTAAGTCCTCTTATCCCTGTCGTATATTGTAAGGTCAATTTCCCATGCACTCTGTCAGTTTGTGGTTAATTCACATGTTTATCGGAACATCTCAGTTCAGGCCTTCTTTAACATACCTAAATACCGTCTGTATGACATCTTTGACTGCAACCTTGGTTAGAAGGTATCTTCATGAACTGCCGCATTCGCCGCACTTAAGGGTTTTTTTACTAATGGAAGCGAGCAGACAAGTTCCAGAATGCAAAGATGCGATTGCTGGAACAAGAAGCTTATTGGCCCGACGTTTCGGATTCCCACTTGAACACATCATCCGAGAAGGTTAGTGGCCGCACAAGGAGTGCAGTGCGTAGTGTAGTGCATACTCCAATTAACGGCTCACGCGATCACCGCTGGGACACGTAATTGATACGATGATGGCCTGGCATTCACGTCCGAGTCGTTGCTTGCCGCAATTTCACCATCCCTGTTGGATGTTGACGTGATAGCGACTCAACAATTTAGCTCGCTGTCCTTGGTCGCCCGTACCCTTTCCACGTGACGGATTTTCCTGCCCAGGCTAGAATGTGGAAACGGGTGGTCTTGCGGTTGTTGATAGGCAGCGGGACTGAGACCCACGACTTGATCAGTTCATGACTCACCGCTATCTGTGACTGTATCTAATGATTGGATCAACTGAGAATCCGAAACGTCAGCCCAATAAACTTCGTATTACACCGATCGCCTTCTAAGGTTCTATATTGGTTATTATACAAGCAAGCCACTCAATGAGCAATGCTCGCCTGTGAACAGTTCCAGCGGCCAAATTATCCATAGGGAATGCGTCTGCAACCGGTTTGTTGGACACCACAAACAAAAATTATGAGCAATTTAGCTTGGTCAACATTGAACCGCAATCCTGAAATCAACTGAAAACGTCTTATCACGCTAGAAATTCAAGCTTTACTGAGGTAAAAACAGCCTTTTCATATGCTGCTCAATACTTGATGTTGCAACCCTACTCAATCTAATTTTGCTATGCTAACGTTTGATTTAAAAAACTCCCTTCATTTTTCTATACGTTTAACTAAATACTCGCTTTATCTTTTAGGAGAATCCTCTCGCATGTACTGAGGCATGCAAGTGTTAATTAAGGTCCTATCCTGCTCGAGGTAGTCAGCAAAACAGACTACCGAAAATAGTATACTTTGGGCAAAAAAAAAACTGTTAAGTTTCCTATACATATAAATCCTTGATTAGCTAACATTGTTAATACTAAACTGGGTAATTTTGTGCGTAGGTCAAAATACATTTCTGTGCTCAGAAGACCAAACGCGCATGCCTGAAGCCTGTGAAGGGGAATTTATCTAACTTAAAAGTTTTGATAAGCAGTTCATTTGGACTTCAAAAACGATCCTTATCACCGAGTGGATTAAGCCAGGCAACAAGCTTGAGCCAAGCTCCGTGATGAAGACAGTGTTCACTGCTTACAGAATTATAACTTGTAAACAAATCGTATTTTCACACCCCGACACACATACTTATGGCATATAAAATTTAAACCAAATATCTGTATTTCCTAATGTCAAACTTCTGAAAATTTGTCGAAGTGTATATTAAAATACTATTTTGAGCGGTTTTTTGAGATACACTTTACATTTTAAAAATTGTGCCGACGTGAGACTTTTGATAAATATTTTGTTACTTATGCGTCTAGTTTGCGACATTTGATGTTGATGGAGCGGCGCGGAGCGATAATTTTTTTTGATGAAAACGGCTTTTTAGTAAGTGAACGTCTTTTTCGACTGATTCACGAAAAATTTGTGGCATCAGTTGGGCACTCGCTTGCGCGGGGCAAATGGCTTATTTTTTGGCAGATGAATATTGCTGGCAAAGAAAAGGGAGACTGTAATGGCCATTGTTGGCTTATTAGCCGTCGTCAGTCAGTTATTACCAACCTCAGGTGGTGCTTCACCCGAGGATCGAACCAGCGACCCATCGCTCAGAAGTTCAGTGCTTTAACTATTCTATTACTAGTCGCGGTGCGGCTGCTGGCGGAGCTCGAGAGTGAGCCTCAAGGCAGAGCGGAACGAGTGAGTTCCGTTATCGATCGGTGAACGTTCATCAACGAATGCAGGTTTATTTTTTATTGATCAGGTTACAGGATATGCTCATTCCTTTGGACCTGGGGGGGGGGGGGTAAATATAGAGTCCTCACAGCCAGTCGCATAGCGACGAGTGGCACAGGCAGAGAGAGGAGTAACATTACTTAAAAGGGATGTCCATTTCTGGCTTATTAGGCATCCTCAGCCAGCCACACCAGCCCCAGCTCTGGGTGACCCAAGAGTTGAACCCGGGTTCTCTGATCATTAAATGTCCATTGTTCCAACATTTTGCCATTGAGTCACAGACTTGTTGTCATTGGCTTCCATTGTGGCATGCTTCACCAAAGGCTGTTTAAGTCAAACGGCAGGGATGAATTATAGTGCCCCCTAAATAGGATATGGGAATAGGAACGACCTGCCCAAATAATAAAAGTGACCCTGCCAATGCCAACCTTAACCATAAATCCTAACCCTAAATTACCTTAACGCCAACTTTAACCCTTACTTTAAACCTAACCCTATTTAAACTGGCGCAAACACACCTGTAATGTGGATGGTTTTTGTGGTCATGTCCTGTTCAGGGAACCATACAAGTCATCCTCATCAGTAAACTTCTATGATGTAAAGGTATTTAACCTAGGCATCAAGGGTATTGGTGCGATAGTCATTCGCCTTCCTACCTTTAGGTTCCATCAATAATATTATATAAGTAGTCGAATTTTGAAAAATCCCCCACAGGAAAGACCGAATCCAACAAACTCCCAAAATCCATCTTAATATGGTCTCTTCGGTAAGAACGACATGCGGAGATCAGCTGAGGACAGCGAAAGGCAGCAAAGCGCTTGCCTACGTTTCAATAACATCCCAGTTTTTTCGCTGGCAGCTAACCGCAGAATGGGCATGATAATTTACAGGATAATGTCCCAGTTCGTCACTCTAAAGAAGTACGAATTTGGTAACGTTTAACTGCGATAATCTAACTTTTAAGACAACAGCCAGCCTCTGCGCGTGTGGTTTACAATATATTTTTAGTTGTGCGAATAATCCGGACCTGAATCCAATAAAAATAATAATAAATTATATATATATATATATATATATATATATATATATATATATATATATATATATATATCAAATAAATTAGCACAAGGCAAAGAAAAGTCATCCCATACAAAAACTTGATTTAGTGCTGCATACTGACATTGAATAAATTATTACAGACAAATAATATATCTCAATGTCTGACAGAGTTAAAAATAGCCTTTTCATATGCTGCTCGATACTTGATGTTGCAACCCTACTCAATCTATTTTCGCTATGCTAACGTTTGATTAAAAAACTCCCTTCATTTTTCTATACGTCTGACGACGGGTTGGTGTCACCAACTTGAAAATTTACGAGTAAAACTCCATTTCCCGAAGAGCATTTTTCTTTTCATTATACTATCTCGGGATGCAAACAACCTCTGTTATTCATATATATATATATATATATATATATATATATAATCGTAAAATTCATCCGAACGTCACTAAGTCCATGGAGGACACACAAGCAAACGCAACACAACCCAGACCCGAAGAATGAACAATTATCACCTTGGCCAGCCCAACCAATTATCTGGCAGATGCGAAAACACACGGAGGTGCGATCGCAACCAAGATTAACAGCCTGGGGCGGCAGCTTCGGTTTATGGGGGTACTGACGCCTACTGCCGACGTGCGAACGCTGGTCCCCGACCAGATTGAGAACAAGCCATCACGCGTCCTCACCCCATCCATCATGGGCCCAGTGTACAGGCAAAGGATGATCACCAGGGGTAAAACACCGCCCTCCTCATCAAGCAGCATGATGCCTGATGATATCCACCGCCAACCCGGCTCCTCCTCCACGCAAATTCGAAAGCTTTAGAAATCCCGTATTAACCTTAATGTAACCCCCTATAAATACTGTGAGGCGTGGTAAAATACTTACCTCCGACGATTAAATCTTGTTTGATTTTGAAACGTAAGGACAATATAACCAAGGTTGTGATGCATCAACCGTCGCCCAACACTCTACACCGCAGCTCACATCAATGTCAATGGTGCTCAACTGAAATCTGTGGATACCTTCACGTACCTGGTCAGAAATCTCTCCCACAGAACCAAAGTCGATAATGAGATCGCCCATCGGATCGCCAAAGCCAGTCAAGCCTTTGGACGCATGCAAAATGTGGTCTGGAATCGACATGGTCTCCACCTCAGCACCAAACTCAAGATGTACAAAGCTGTCATATTGCCGACGCTGCAGTATGGAGCGGAGACATGGACGATCTACCAAAAGCAGGCGCGGAAGCTCAACCACTTCCACCTCAGCTGTTTCCACAGAATACTAAAGCTGAGTTGGCAAGACAGGATAATGGACACGGAAGTGTTAGAACGAACAGGCATTCTCAGCATTTACGCTCAGTTGAAATAAATGAAACTGCGCTGGAGCGGTCACTTTGTGCGGACGGATGACGAAAGGCTACCCAAACGACTCTTCTATGGAGATGTCGTCATGGGTACTCGTCGACAAGGAGGTCAAGTACGATGCTACAAAGACCCTCTGAAGACCTCCCTGAAGCAATTGCAGATCAACCCGGAGTTCTGGGAGGACCTTGACCGGAATCAATCGGCTTGGAGGAAAACAGTAAAAACAGGGGCAGCAATGTACGAAGCCAACAGGATCGCCACTGCCAAAACCAAAAGAGCGGCACGAAATTCACCAGCGCCCCGGACTAACATCGCCAATGCCCAGGCCCTTCCAACATGCCCGCGCTGTCACCACACCTTCCGCGCGCGAATCGGCCTAGTCGGACATCTTCGGACGCAATGAACCAACAATCAAACAATTCAAAATTATACGTCAACTTCTGCCAACCCTCCTTCGGACTCCCCCACCCTCACCCCTGGCATCAATTCCATTAGTCCCACCATCATTGAGATCACATCACAATGCTCAGCACGCGTTAACTCCACCACCACCACCACCACTACCACTATCAGCGATGAGGACTCTCTCTTAAACTGTCCTCAATGCGACCACACATTCACCTCACGCATCGGCCTGATCGGTCACTTGCGAATCCATCGCACAGAGACTGGTTAACCAGTGCCTGGAGCACCAACACACAGCAGAGCTCGTCGCCTCCACTGTCCTCACTGTCCTCGCGCATTCACTCATCGCATGGGCCTGGTCAGTCACCTGCGATTCCATCGCAAGGAGGCTGGTGAACCAGTGCCTGGGGCTCCGACATACAGTCGCCGCACCCGCCTCCACTGCCCTCACTGCTCCCGCACATTTGCACACCACATGGGCCTATTAGGACACTTGCGCCTGCACGACAATCTGCGGTAAACCACCGGAGGCTAAGCCACATCAGCGCACACCATCTACACTAATACATGAACAACACCCTCAACATCATCATCACGTACCTGAAAATATCACGGTTTCCTAGAAACCGTGGCTTGGAATGCTGCCAATCTGACGCTTACACCAGACCACGCCGTCGGCCCAGTGTAGATGTTGTGTGTGTCGAGTGGCTAACTAGTGGACTGGGAGTCAGACGGCGATGGCTCCTCCATATCCCCTGAGTTAGTAAATCCTGGTGTGTGCGTTATTGGGGCCAGGTCGTGCTATGGCGCGCGAAGACGGGTACGTTGATCCGTCAGCCAATGCGCCCACTCCCACATCAGGCAACTGACTGGCTCGGATGTTGGTCTGATTGTTGGGGTGTAGGAGAGTGCTAGGTCAACACTCAGCGCATTTTCCTCACTATAAACAATCTGATGGACTTGAAACTATCACGGTGCGCTAAAAGTCGTGGCTTGGAAGGTTGCCAACTGACGGGATAACTCGGACGGCGTGGTCAGCCCAATGTGTGTTTTGTGTGGAGTGGTTGACTGGCGGACTGAGAGTCAGGCTGCAATGGCTCCTTCTTAATGTGGCCTTTATGGCACTCTTACTCCGTTGGATCCGAGCCAGGTGCGGTGGTACGGTCAGGGTCGGCTCCAGCCGCGCCAGCCACCTGTGACCTCTAACATCTCCGGTCTTCTTGACTCTGTCTTAACACCGGGCTCAGGTGAGAGAGGAGGAGAGAGTGCGGTAAATGCAGCGCAAGTCTACTATCACTTTAAACTAAATCACGCGCACGTCATCGTCCCTGCACCACCTGGTGTGGAGCATACGTTGGACATCATCAAAATCGACGGTCGAACTATCGTGTGTGTGTGTGCTAACGTTGACATCCTCGGTCGCTACAGCAGCATGCAGTTGCGTGCCTTTTCTGTACTCCAACATGCATGTGAAGATTATCGGTTCCCACGCTCATCGCACGTGGTGCGATGATGGCCCGCAGTCGAATGGCTGATGGCCGGATTTCGTTATCCGGCAATTTGGGCAATTTGGCTGACCGACATTGGCACCAGGAACAGTCATTCTCCCCACACGTTCTCCGCGTGGCTAACGACTTTGCCCCAGCAAAGTCTCAGCACCAAATATGTGGCGTGCAAGGCGTTGCGTTCGTTGATTGATTGATGGCCGAATAACCGTACATCGAGCAGTTCGCAGCTCACGCGGTTGTCACCTCTAGCGAGAATTTCAGATTCAAAAAACTTCAATGTGCGGCAGGGTATCGTAGAATGAGTCGCGGCTTGGGAGCTGGCATTACTCCTCTTCCTCACTGTTGCTGTGTGTTCAGCCATTCGCGTTCAGGGTGGTCTTCCAGATTGCCCGACATAGTTGCTTTGTCCACAACTGCACCAGATCCGACAAAAGACCACAGATGTTTCGTGCCACGGGAGGGGATCTTTTGGCCTCATGATCTGGCACCTTATGGTTGCTTCCGGTGTGTGTGCAACTCCAACTTCAAAAGGTACGAGAAGGTGGCTGACGGCTTCCGAGACATTCGCCAAAACTTGGGGCTGGTCGGAGTTGGTCTCTCGTCTCGTTTACCTAGGCACTGGTTGAAGAAGTTGCACGGGTAGCCATTTGTTCTTAACTCCCGTCGAAGATATTTTAACTCGGTAACCTCGTCTGCCGGTTCACTGCAGCGTGTCTCTATACGCTGGTAAAGTGTCCTCTATCTTGGATGAGAAAATAGAGTGAGAATCCGAAACGTCGGGCTAATAAAGCTCTTGTTGCAGTGATCATGTCTCCTTCTCCGTGACAACTTACTCTAACTCGCCTTTTCGCTTCTATCACCAAAGCCAGTACAAACCCTGGGAATCCACAATGTGAATACAAATAGGTACATTCAGTGGAAGTGTGCACGCGCTCTGAGCAGAATTTACCACTTAAACTATCATACACAGGTCTAGCACCACAATTTCCCAAGAGAGAGACAGAGAGAGAGCGAGAGACGTGGGAAAAATAAATACAAGTTAGCACAGTAGCGGAGCACGTAAAAGAATAATCAGTCAAGTTAACAAGCAGTGCAAACAACTGTGAATGGAGAAAGCACTCGCTGTTCGTTATGCACTGCCTAAACTTTATCAACCCAACGTCCTAGTGCAGTCAGGTGTTGCCTCAATAAACCGGCCCTGCTTTAGGCTTACGAAAGTAGATTGTGCTGAAATTAAATTTCCTTCAAGACCCCGGCTGACGCAACCGCCTCTCAGTCCCTCTGTGACCTCCCATAATTAAATTACTTGTTATTGAGCCTGAGTTGCCCCGTTAAAACACGTAGAAAAACCGTTGTGAGAAGAACGGGGTATCCTTGGCACCACCTACGATCAAAGACCTTATGTGGTTGGTAAATTTGTGTCAGAACTGATTTACTAAGGGAACAGGGTACTCTTATGGGTCTCCAGCCGGTGCCAACATCTGCCGGATCAAGATCTAGGACGGTGTCCTCCTAATTGTCGCGGAGCTGTGTTTTTAAACCGATACGCACTGCACTGAACACGGAATAACCATAATACTATCTAACTTGACACCGGTTGTAGCCTTCATATGCGTGCGAAATGGAAATTGCAAATGCTGCATAGATCTCAGTCATGATAGAAACCAGCAGGGCACATAAAAGCATAGCCGTGTTACAATAACTCTAACGATCGACTCCTGTGGGGTTTCTGAAGCTCCGAAAAATAAAGAAACCATTCTGATGCTCAATCAGCCCTCTTCCTGTTTACTTGACCCCATTCGTAAAAAAATCAGAGCGTGATTCGCTTCGGCCTGGAAGATATTCTCCAAACGAAAGGTAGTAACGTAGGGGTATATACGTTGTTCATATAACTGCATCCAGGAAAGACTGACGCCCCGATGCCTACAATATAAATCTCCCGTTAACACAGCCATGAGCAGAGAAGTTCGGAGGCCCTTTATCAAGCGGAGTACGAGAGTTCTAACCAAAAACTGTCATCGACGTCTGCATAAACACAAGGCAGAATAGCGGAATAGCAGGGAGCGTGTCCGTCTTTTGAGGATTCCGACGCTGAGAACATTGGAAAGGGGATCTCTTCTCTGGTGTCACAAACAAGCCAAGAAAAGAAAACAATTTTGGAAAAAAAAAACTAAATTTAGGCTGGCAGGTACAGGAAGCCCAAACCTGGCCCAGAACCTCAGGTTTAACAGAACAACAACTACGAGTGCTACGGCATGAAGCTTAGTTCGCCACCGCAGATGCCGATCCGATCGACCTCAGGGCAGCCCTGAAGGCAATATTTGTGAAAACTGAAATAACCGACGACACGATAGCGTGTTGCCTCCTGTGATGTATAAAATTCGACGTGTTTCGCAGAATGGGTAAAAAGTTTTTAAATACCTGATGAAGAACGATCAAATTATCATTCGGCCAATTGATAGACGACGAACAACTGTCGTTATGAATCAATAAGACGACAACGAGGAAGCAAAGCTTTACTGAATGACCGAGAACTATCTTAGATCCAAACCACTGACCCAAATTCTATGAACTGGCACGATGGTCTGTCATGCCTTGCTACCTACCATTCATGTATGATCAGGGAGGACAGTTAGATGGACATTCTTTGTACTGAGACTGAGATTGTACATGCGAAACCGTAAGCAGTTGCAGCTAGCATTCCAACCAGGCTAGCGACAGCCGAAATGCATACTCTCGAACTTCGTCCGGCTGCGGCCAATCGGTGAAAAGGTAAATATCGATCTGGGGTCACGGCGTCGCCAACCTGACGCACCACTTTACACGCGTGTAAGGCCGACCGACGACAGCGCCGAAGACCATGAGAGGGGGCGGCTCCACGCTTGTGGCCGTTGGCGACGTCGTATGGATCCTTCTGACAGGCCCTCGTAGGGCGTTGTCCTGCTTACTGAAGTGCTACGGTTCGAACTCCTACCTGAGCAACATCCCTTGGAAATGACTTTTAAGTGGTCTCAAAATAAAAAAAGTTGCTAAGGGTGCAACAGGCAATACGCAATCAGCTTTTTCACGATTGTCAACGATCATCAGTACGCCATATGCCTTGTGCAGTGGGGTATATATAGAGGAATCAGATCGAGTGAGATCCTAAACACACCAGTGGGGGTTGCGCGCTTGCTTAACTTCTATATATACCTCACTGCACAAGGCCTATGGTGCACTGATGATCTGTAAAAACCATGCAACAGCTGTCTGCGTCTTGTTTGTTCCACCCCTGGCAACATGCATGTGTATTGTATGTAGAATTTGTCCTATAACACAACGTTCGTTTATATCCAGTAGAAAGCTGACGGGCAGACAGAATGGGACCGAGTGAGACCCTAAGCACACCAGTGAGGGGCACGCGCTTACTTGACTTCTATAAAAGAAGTTGATAGAAGCAAACAGGTGAGTTCCAGGTAGCAGTTCAGAAGCAGAAGATGTGATCACTGGAACATGGTGTTTATTAGCCTTACTTTTCTGATTCTCTCTGGAACCCATCCTCAGAGGCAATGGCAGAAAAGGCAATTAACGACTCGGGTACGGACCAAAAAGCAATCATGGCATCAACTACGAACCCCAGCGATGAACACGAGGACTGCCAGCTATAGTAGCCCTGTAGTTGCCTGGCAACCACGACCTATAAATATTGTGCAACTTGTGCCCCAAGTACCCCTTTCTGCAACTGTCTCTGATTCTGGGTTCAAGCGAGAATCCGGACCATCAGGCCAATGAACACCATGTTCCAGTGATCGCCTCTTTGTCTTCTTCGGACTAAAAGAAGCCGCAAGTAACACCACCTGCACTGTCTCAGCGGCTTCAAAAGGTTCAGAACAGGGGCACCAAAGAATTCTGTTTGACAGCCGGCCTATTGGCATCCCCGATAGGACCTGCTGATGTGCCCCGCCCCCGATACAGGCGAAGACGCCTTTCCCCCAGTGCAACATGGGTGGTCTTGCACAGAATTCCCCAGACGTTAAATATCCCCCTGTCCACATACCCAGCACTAACCCCTACCGTAACCTTAATCTTCAACCTAAATCTGTCCTTATACCGGACCCAAACCTTAATACTGACCCTCATTTACCTGGAATTTAGAGCAAAACCACCTGTATTACAGGCGTTTCCGCCGCAGGGTGGAGGGGGGGGGAGAGAAGGGAGGCACATGAACATTCCTTGCCCATCTGCACTTGAAAGTCGGCTGAAAAGGCTAGAATGAGGTAATTTGCACTCTCAGTGCTTTCAAAACCTGTCCACTTAGTAAACTACCCAGAGTGTGAGCTGTCTTAGCCACTGTGGTGTAGAGAGGTTCAAGTAAGTCACCCGAGTCGGAAACAGGAGATTCTGAGACCTCTTTCAGTTCACAACGCAGGCACACTGTGCCGCGAAAATAGGGGGATGCGACTTTCGCGGTCGCCAGGCGAAGCACTCGGAAAGACTGATCAGTAAGGCAAGGGTCCTAACAGTGAGCTCCTATGGCGTTGCCTGCTCTACGGTTTCGGGATTGGCCTCTAAGTGTGAACAGTCAGCTGGTTTGGCGGCCACTCAGTAGCAGGCAAGTGATATGCGAAAGTCAGAAGCTGTAATTTCGGTTGGGCAATGACACGAATGTACAAACGACTTCCCGTTGCCAATCAAATCCCTCATTATATGCCTCTAGCTAGCGTGGACTACTTTATACGTAATTTATACTTCATAAGTATCATATATTTTATATATATTATATCATATTATATTATATATTAAAATATATATATATAATATCATATTATATCATGTGAGTATCATATTTTCCATCGTAAACTCTGATCCCGATAACCACGTGATTCGAGCTGTGAGCAAGCAAGTGCAGGCGACACGTTCTGCTCGATGTTTATTCACTAGATAGAGTCAGATAATTCAACCAGAGTATCCTATACAGCTTCGTAATTTTCGAAGCACTCCAGCGCTATGCTAGGGTATTTTAAATTCGATTTATGAGGATAGTGTTGTGTTTCATAACGCGAATGTAATTTTCGTCATCTCAAAGTTCTTTCAAATTTAGGGCTTCAAATATTCACAGGAAATTTCCGCGGGAACCTCTTCGATATCTTAATTTTTCAACAATTCTATTGACAATTGACGTCAAAAAGTGCATAATTACGTATACGGTTGGATACTGACAGGCCAAATCGACGGAACCTTAGGGAAGTATTTCGGTGGTTTAAAGAACAAAGGCTGAATCTAGTACGTGAGGGCAACATCTAAGTTCCAGCGTAACACAAAGACCCCATGCCGTTTGGACCGCACTAAGTATCACACCCTTGGTATGACCCAATTCAGTACACAATTTGAGGAAGACACGAGTTTCTACCAAATGAGTAAAAGAAAAAAAACTATTTTTGAGCACGTTTTAAATAAAATACACTTGAATTTATAAGGGCAGCGAAAATTAACAGATAGAATTCATACTACTTAAGAAGTCAATTTTAACCATGGGGTTTTAACGTGTGGCCGAAAACGTATTTAAGAATTTCGGTTAACTTTTCACGAGACCAGTGAATGACTTCATTTGGAAATAATACTGGCCTGTGAACTTATCTCTTCCTTGATCTTGTGCTGATTAAAGGCTGCCATAACGACCAAATACGCCACCACCAGTCACCCTAATTGTCTAGGGTTTCGAGACTAAAAAGGAAATGTAAGAGTTGCTTCGTGTTCATAAATGTCCCACGGTAAAACTTGGACGTTTCTACTGTCAGATTTGAGTTCGCTCTCCCGACTCCACCCGTACAGAGAGGCTTAAAATATATCGATCAGCATGAACTCGTTTAGAAATCAAGCGTCTTTTCGACTGTACTAGGTTCTTTTAGTTCGACGATGCCTGTGTCACAACCCCAATGGAATAAACTACTGCACTAGCAGTAAATATGAGCCAGAAATGGTTAAGGCTGGTTTAAACTACTTGAGATTCTTCAGTAGACTCACAAATCGGGCCGAATTTTCTCGGATATAGCCAATCCCCTTTACGAAGCGAGATGAAATCTTCGCGTGTGCTGTTTGAAAGAGACTAGCTTGGTCAGAATGCTTGGGCTATCAACCAAAGTGACTAAGGGAAAGATTAGACGGATGTGCTCTCTAATTGTTCTGGACTAAATAGTAGATTAAATTGCAACGCTAACGTGAACATATCAGACTATACAAACGCGTGAATGGACCAAGCAAAACTCAAACAACCATCCCGCCTTCAAGTAAAACTAGTGTCTTAATTTCAGAGAAATCGGCTGATGGAGAGAAAGTGCCCCTTATTCCTGTACCCCATGATGCAACCCCAAGAAGAGTTCGGTTTTGTATGCGACCTGGCGAGTCCATGAAGACGGCCCCTTATTGGAATGCTATATCCCTCGAGGTCCGACAGACTCGTGCTAACTGGTAAAACCTGTGATTCACATAGGTGGCACAGCACTTATATCGCTTAAGTTCATCGCTATACCCGCCCCACCTGCGCTCAGTCGGACGGGAGCTTTCAGTCGGAAAATATGCCGAATTCGGGCTGTGGGTATAGCAATAATAATAATAATTAATAAGACTAATAATAATAATAGTAGTAGTAGTAGTAGTAGCAGTAGTAGTAGTAGTAGTAGTAGTAGTAGTAGTAGTAGTATTAGTAGTAGTAGTAGTAGTAGTAGTAGTAGTAGTAGTAGTAGTAGTAGTAGTAGTAGTAGTAGTAGTAGTAGTAGTAGTAGTAGTAGTAGTAGTAATAGTAGTAATTAACTCTGTGGTTTGTGATCGCCCCATCGGAGGATCAAAGGTTTCAAATAATGCGCTGCCAACTTGTTTTAGGCCCTGGTAGGCAGGATGTGGGGGTTCAGTGATAAGTTGCACGCGATGCAATGGGGAGGGGGTGAGCGAGGGGTGACATAATCTCAGTGGGGGCTGAGAGGGGGGAATATGTGAGTACCTGCTAAGCAGAAGGGTGTAAATGCACACGGTTAAGAAAGACACATGACGGACGTTGTCAGCAGACAGTAGTGGTTGAAAAGTGAAGATGAAACGTCAGGAACTAGAGGCAGATTGGCGACGACTGCAACTCTGCATACGTGGGTCGGCGTTTGTGCACGAGTAGGTGCAAGAAGAGGACGGCACTGATTCGGGTTTTGTGTGTCTGCTGTCACGTTGTCGGCTCTAAGTAATCACCAACAGCCTGCTGTTGGGCTTGAAGCTAAATTTGTGGAATAGGATAAAAAGTCTTCAGGAACAAAACATAATTAACTTCAATTCGCAATGACTGGGTTAACCATTTTTAAATAAATATGTATATACAGGAAAGCTGACAAAGACACAGAAGACTGGGATGCCAGTTTCTGAATTATTGGCCGTCGTCAGCCAGGCATATTCAACACTAGGCTTTTTGCAAGACCTGAACTTGGAGCCCAGATTCCTTGGTCATTGAGACACAGGCCCGTTGGTCTGTTAGTAGCGATCGGGAATATTAATACCCGACAGGGACAGGGCTCACTTTAGAGGCCTCGCGGGCAGTCGCATAGCGATTTGAGGTATATGTTGATAAGGTGAAACCGACAAAGACAAGGGAGACCGGAATACCCATTTCAGGCTTATTATCCGTCATCAGCATGTTCTAGAGATAGAGAGAGCTACGCTTTATTTTGAAAGTAAAATTCAAAAAATTTCAGTAAAAAAGGTCCTCCATTCACCGTGAAGAATTGTCCTTGAATGCGCCTCAAAATATCGATCAATTTGAACTTCCTTCAAAATTTTGCCAGCGTCGTGCGCTGATGACCTCATTTTTGTTGTTCGAATAAACAAATAGGGTTAAAATGCAGTATATAATGGGTGAACTAGGCCAATCGACGTACATAAAAGAGGATTCACATGCGAATGGAGAGCAGAAAAGATGGCGGCTCAATTTCTAAAGCCCGCCAAAGGCTATATCACAGATCAACTGTTTACAGAGTAAACCGAAGGATTCGGCGATTGCGAGATTCTATGGCCTCCCCAAGGTCCATAAAACATGAACTACCTCACGGTCGATCGTTTCTCTTAGAGGCACCCCAGCGTTTGGGCTAGGCAAGTGGTTGCTTCAATGCCTCAGGTTTCTAACTCGGGGCTCTGAGACAACTAGACATTCGGCTGAACAGAAGCTGTCGGATATTCAACTTGCGAAGGAGAAGATTATGGTCACGTGACGTCACTTTTCACCTCGACCCCACAACACCTCGCAGTTGAAACCATCTAAAGCCTGCTGCAAGACAGCTAAAATGAGGACAAGGCCTTTGTTATCATCGGCCGAACAAGTTTGACAGTTTTCCAGCGTCTGTCTCCTGTGAAATTCGATCTGATCTATTTGCACGCTGTCCCCTACCTTCTCTGTTTTTCCCCTATCCAGTTGAACTGAACTTCTTTATTTATTCCCATCGACTTTAACCTTGAAACTTCGGATCACCCGTATTGTTGCATTGTTCTTATACACGCGTGCGCCGGACGATAGCGGACACACGTCGTTTGTTGTCGTCTAGAGTCGGGCGTTATATTTGACCGACTCCTTTGTTTGGCTACGAGCATCTACCTTCGAGGTCTGGTATCTGGTTTATTTTTTTTTGTATTAATAGTACCGTATCGTGAACAACCACTAATAAACGGGCAGATATTTCCTTTTGCAAATTGAACTTAAGGTCAGTGACCATTCGGGCAAAATGCGGATGCGAGGCCTCACAAACCAAAGAAAACCATTACGTCTATGGCATTTCAAATTTCGAGTTCTCAATCGCCTTGGAGCCTACTCATTACCCTTACTTTCATTTAAAGTAGGTGCTACTGAGTTTCTTTTAGGTAGAAATGTGCGCTAAAGCAAACTTTCGATTGGATATTGAGCTCAGTAAGGTGGAGCTTTGGCTGACCGTAAGACAGGAGTCGATACCGCGAAATTGACGAAACTCAACCAGGAAAGGCAAGTTTCTGCGCAGTGTTTGACTATACAATTTTCACTTCAAAAGCTCTAGTAAGGAGGACTTATAATATATGCATTTTCAGTATCGATTTCCGGAAACTAGATTAAACTGAATGAATATCTACGGATCGTTCTAAAAAGTTTATGCACAGTTTTTAGCAGCTAGTGACCTAACTGACGTATTTTTAACCTTTCCACTTGAATTAGTAAGCCTTGAGGACATCTTTGAATATTAGGGATTTTCCTGTCTGCAAGATATGGCACCCTCGTAGTGATCGGAGTGTAAGATCGCACGTTGATGAGATCTTGCCATACAGGTGGAGTGGACGAAAAGGTTTCGGGGAATTACCTCTTCCTTCGCCAGATCTAACACCTGTAGAATTTGCAGAAGAGTACTTAATAGATACCGCCAAAAGATATGACAAACCAGCAACAGGTACTGACGGACAATTCTACCATTGTTTCCAACGATGTCCGCCGTGTGCGCAACGGCAGGAGGGCTCAGGGACGCCGATTTGGTCAGCATCTATCGCACTCGCTCTTCCCTCACCCACATGCGCGCCGCATTAAGAAGACTGGAGGTTGCATTGGGCGCAGAAGGACCAGCGTGGCGCGATTTTGCGCCTAGGCACAGCTCTGCATGTGCGCATGGGTACGCATACCTTATAAAGGCTGTCGTACGCTCATGTGAACTTCCTTTCAGTCAAGCGCATCTACCACGTGAACCGTTATAGGGGCACAGCAACTTAATATAGATAAATTCCAATACAAAACAAAATGTTCCTCAATGTTTGAGATTCCGTTGTCTCGCGTTATTGGCAGTGTCCGCAGCAACACCGGCGGTGTTTTAAACCATTTAAAAATGTCTGCTGATTCCATTTTATTCTAGAGATGTAATGCATTTAAACAAGCGCTGGAATTACCTGTTATTGTGCTCAACCATCTCTAAACTCCGACCGTTTAGGCGCCAATCTGTGGAAGCTGCCCTTGTGTATGTTTAAGCCCTTCAGGATTCGTTAGACAGTCAGCATATAGCCAAAGATAGTTGAGCGTCCATTCCTGGCTAGCAGGCTGCAATTACATGCGGTCAAAAAACTGTAAATAATACGAACAACATTTCCTCACCCCCAACGTACACTCCGGAGTACCCTCCGGACTGCTCGAGTGAGCTTGCCCACTCTAGCAGCCTGGAATGCTCGTTCCATTTTAGAAAATCCCAGGAGCAACCGACCGGAACGGAGAACGGCCCTAGTTGCTCGGGAACTAGCACGCTACAAGGTAGATATTGCTGCTCTCAGCGAGACCCGATTCTCCCAGCACGGTCAGCTGCAGGAGGTGGGTGTCGGCTACACCTTTTTCTGGAGCGACCGGCCAAAGGCACAGCGACGTGACGTTGGTGTCGCCTTTGCCATCCGGAGGGAAATCGTGTTACGTCTGCTCTGTTTGCCATAGGGCATCAAAGATTGCCTCTTCAGAGAGACAAGTTTGCCACTATCATCAGCGCCTACGCACCCCCACTGACGAGCTCCAAAGAGACAAAGAACAAATTCGATGAGGATCTATACGCTCTCCTAGCGACTGTGCCGAAGGCGGATAAGTTAATTGTCCTAGGTGACTTTAACGTCCGCGTTGGGACAGACCGTGCCACGTGGAGAGGAGTACTGGGTCCCCATTGTCTCACTGACTTTACTGACAACGGTCTTGTCCTAAGAACCAGTGCTGAACACCACCTGATCCTGACCAACACCTTCTTCCGCCTCCCAATGCGGCAGAAGGTGACCTGGGTGCACCCTCGGTCGAGACACTGGCACATTTTGGACTATGTCCTCGTACGGAGGCGAGATCAACAGGACGTGCTGGTGATAAAGGCAATCCCGGTGCCGACAGATAAACGGATCACCGCCTCATCATCTCCAAGATTAGGCTTCGTCTGCAATCACGCAGAAGACCCCATGCAACGAACTGGCCAACAGGCTAGCCAACCTTCCAGTTGCTGACACGGATACCTCCGTGGAGAACTGTTGGTGCCAGCTGAGGGACACCGTCCAATCCACCGCCCTGGATATCCTCGGCTACGCACGTCGTCAGTACTAAAACAGGTTCGATGACAAAGGCCCAGCCATCAACGCTCTACTCGTCGAGAAGAACCATTTACACAAAGCCTACGTTGATCGCCCTACCGCTGTAAACAAGACAGCCTTCTACCGAAGTCGCCGCCTTATACAGCATTGGCTGCGGGAGATGCAGGATGCCTGGATGACCCGCAAAGCCCACGCGGACCGAAACGAACGAAAGAACTTCTTCGCCACCACCAAGGCTGCCTACGCACCCCCGTCAAAGGTGCCGCCCATCTTCTCAGTGCCGACGGCAGGACGCTGCTCACATTGGGCTGAACATTTTCCACCCTCGATCGACTGCCTGAAGTGGAAATCAACGCCAACCTTGATCTGCCACCCTCTCTCCAAGAAACCATCAGAACCGTGCAGCACTCTGCATCGGGAAAGCACCTGGCTCGAACGCTATCCTTGCTGAGATTTGCAAGCATGGCAGACCCTAACTGATGAACCGACTCACAGTGCGCTTTGGAAATTGAGCTGCCAACTTTTCTGCTCTCCATTCGCATGTGAATCCTCTTATAGGTACGTCTATTGGCCTAGTTCACCCATTATATACTGTATTTTAACCCTATTTGTTTATTCGAACAACAAAAATGAGGTCATCAGTGGACGACACTGGCACCATTTTGAAGGAAGTTCAAATTGATCCATATTTTGAGACGCATTTAAGGACGATTCTTCACGATGAATGGAGGACCTTTTTAGCTGAAAGTTTTGGAATTTTACTTTCAAAATAATGCGTAGCTCTCTCTAAAAAAAAGATGTGACACCGAGGACAAGTCCCTCAGGATTTCAAAGACACCACCATTGTCCACCTCTACAAGAAGAAGGGGAACTGCCAACTCTGCGACAACCACAGAGGCATCTCGTTGCTGAACATCACCGTAAAGATATTCGCCCGCATTCTTCCCAATCGTCTGAACGCTCACATGGAGCAAGGACTGCTCTCGGAAAGCCAATGTGGCTTCCAACAACATCGAGGAACAATCGACATGATATTCGCCACTCGCCAGCTACAAGAAACGCTTAGATGCGGATTCAACCCTACACTACCTTCGTGGACTTGACGAAAGCCTTTGACACTGCGAATCGCGACAGGCTGTGAAAAATCATGCAGAAATTCGGCTGTCCTAAACGGTTCACGCATTTGGTGCGTCCGCTTCACGATGGGATGATGGCACGCTTTACTGAACGGGGCCGTATCTGAGTGAAGCAGGGCTGCGTCCTTGCGCCTAACCTCTTCAGTCTCATGTTCTTTGCCATGCTAATGGACGCCTACCGCATCACCTACCGGATGGACGGCCGACTTCTCAACCAACGGCGGATGGACTTCCACTTGCGTGTATCCACCACCCCCATCCACGAACTTCTCTTCGCTGACGATTGCGCACTCAATGCTACGACAGAAGAGGAGATGCCAAGGAGCATGGACCTCTTCGCTGCCGCCTGTGACAACTTCGGACTTCGCATAAACACTGAGAAAACGGTGGTGATGCATCAGTCGCTACCAAATACCACCTACAACGCAGCTGACATCAACGTCAATGGCGCCCAACTGAAATCTGTGGATACCTTCACGTATCTAGGCAGCAATCTCTCACGCAGCACCAAAGTCAACGATGAGATCGCCCATCGGATCGCTAAAGCCAGCCAAGCCTTTAGACGCATGCAAAATGTGGTCTGGAATCGACATGGTCTCCGCCTCAGAACCAAACTCAAGATGTACAAAGCTGTCATATTGCCATCGCTGCTGTATGGAGCGGAGACGTGGACAATCTACCAAAAGCAGGCACGAAAGCTCAACCACTTCCACCTCAGCTGTCTCCGCAGAATACTAAAGCTGAGTTGGCAAGACAGGATACCGGACATGGAAGTGCTGGAACGAACAGGCATTCTCAGCATTTTCGCTCAGTTGAAACAACTGCAACTGCGCTGGAGCGGTCACCTTGTGCGGACGGATGACGAAAGGCTACCCAAACGACTCTTCTATGGAGATCTCGCCATGGGTTCTCGTCGACAAGGGGGTCAAGTACGACGCTACAAAGACACTCTGAAGACCTCCCTGAAGCAATTGCAGATCAATCCGGAGTCCTGGGAGGACCTTGCCCGAAATCGATCGGCTTGGAGAAGAACAGTGAAGACAGGGGCAGCAATCTACGAAGCCAACAACAACACCGATGCCCCATGCACACCCTCCGCTACTGACATTCTCCCCGTCATTGCCACTCCCACTACCACGAATGACATCCCTCAGCCTCTCCCGATTTCTCCTACCTATACTGCTCCCGCAACTTCAACTCACGCATTGGCCTGATCGGTCACCTGCGACTCCATCGCACGGAGGCTGGTGAACCAGTGCCTGGGGCTCCGACATACAGTCGCCGCGCCCGCCTCCACTGCCCTCACTGCTCCCGCACAGTTACACACCGCATGGGCCTATTAGGACACATGCATCTCCACGACAAACTGCGGTAAACCACCGGAGGCTAAGCCACATCAGCGCACACCATCTACACTAATACATAGACTGCACCCTCACAATCATCATAACGTACCTGATAATATCACGGTTTCCTAGAAACCGTGGCTTGGAAGGCTGCCAATCTGACGCTTACCCCAGACCACGCCGTCGGCCCAGTGTATGTGTTGTGTGTGTCGAGTGGCTGACCAGTGGACTGGGAGTCAGACGGCGATGGCTCCTCCATATCCCCTGGTTAAGTGAATCCAGGTGTGTGCGTTATGGGAGCCAGTTCGTTCTGTGGTGCACGAAGACGGGTACGCCGACCCGCCAGTCAATGCGCCCACTCCCACATCAGACAACTGACCGGCTCGGACTGTGGTCTGATTGTGGGGATGGGGGAGAGAGTGAGGTCGACAGCTCAGCGCATTTTCCTCACTATAAACGATCTGACGTACTTGAAACCATCACTGTACACCAAAAGCCGTGGCTTGGAAGGTTAAAATCTGACGGATAATTCGGATCGCGTGCTTAGTCCAGTTCGTGCGTTTGTGCGCAATGGGCGACTGACGGACTGAGAGTCAGGCTGCAATGGCTCCTTCTTAATGTGGTCTTTATGGCACTCCCACACCGTGGGATCTGAGCAAGGTGTGGTGGTTCACCCAGGAGCAGCTCCGGCCACGCCAGCCACCTGCGTCCTCTCCCGCCTCCGGTCTTCTTGACTCTGACATGACACCAGGCTCAGGTGGGGGAGGAGGAGAGAGTGCGGTAGCTGCAGCGCAAGGCTACTATCACTTTAAACTAAATCACGCGCAAGTTAACGTCCCTGCACTACCCTGCTGTGGAGCATACGGTGGACATCGTCGAAATCGACGATCGAACTATGGTGTGTGTGACAAAAGAATGAAAGACTTACACGGGCTTGATGCAGACAGTTCCGAACAGGGCCTTCCAATAAAGTCTTAACTGTCAGAACCCGAATGGAAATTTATACCAGTGAAATGGGCATGCAAAAAACTGGATGTATTTAAAGTGCAATCAGATAGTAATAATACAAGCCAACACCCATGCATGGTTCTAAGGGTTTCTGTGGGGGGGGATGGCATAAAAAAAGAAGCTACGATAAAAGCAAAGTCCTCATCTAATTAACCCTTACCCATAATTGTGGTCTCGTGTCTGTCTGAGCAACTGTCGACCTAAAATTACCCACTGGTGCAGATTCATCTGCGCGCAAACGAGAGAACTTTCCGGAGTTCCAATGCCCAAAAGTACGAGTTAGCTGCTCTTGCAGCTTCATTCAGATGCTAATTGCCTGTATATTTCTACTTCCAATAGATGAGATATCTCATGAAATGTTACGCAAATTTCTAAGAAGAGTTTTTTGGGTCGGAAAGATCACTTAATTAGGGTTGTAACATTAATTATCGTACAGAAGAATCCCAAGATGTCGGCTCCTGCATGGGCTTCTTTCCCGTCGCCTGCAAAATCTACACTTTCTAAAAAATTACTACGTAAATAGTATGCATTTCTGCTACTGATTTTCGATGCCCATATAAAATTCAAATATATTAACTAGAAAAGTTACAAAAAACTATTATTGCTTGTAGTCTTTTGGCAGGAAATGAGGTCTTCTTTAAAGTTTTTAACTTATGGAAGGTATCGTTCGATTTTGAAAACGTTCTAATTATGAGATTTTTCAAGACAGGGAAATTTCCATTCACAAAGTATCGTGTCTTTCGATGTATCAAAGCTGCTTCTGAAGTACGCAACATGGTTCACATACACTGAACATTTTTAGGAGCACTAGCTGGCCTCTTTCTACTAGCGTAAAATATGTAATTGTTCTTAGATGAGATGTATACCGCATGCAGTTTGGAAACCCCGGATGCAAATATAATGGGAGCTCGGATTCAAAGATATGCGAAATTTTAAACGTCTTTTAACCTCGTAATGTACCATTTCTTCAAGTAAAAATGTGAATAAGATGTACTTGGCTACCAAAAGATGACAAGAAACAAATATTTTGTGCATTTTTTATATAAAATATACCTGAATTGCTAAGCGCACCAAAACCCAGTGGGAAAAATTCATACTACTTAAACGGTCAGTTTTAGAGTGTAGTTCAAAAGCCGTTTCCCTGACGGGGCTGAAGTATCCCGGGATTAAGTCACACGATAACTAATATCACACCCCTATTTAACCAATCATTTCTAATCGAAAATATATTTTAGCATTTCGGTTAACATGTCATCGGCTAGCCCATCTACTGTTGAGAATTTTTCGAAAAACTGCTCGTAAAATTAAAACAATCTTTCTGTTTCGTTTTAAATATGCCCTGGCATTGACCAGGTGAGCATTCTCACATGAGAGAACACTAAAAGGAAGATCGTATTCGCGACCTGTTGGCTAGAAGTCTAACGCTCTACCCATTGAACTACGGGCTCGTTGTGCTGTCAGGTTCAATCGGGAATAGTAATAATGGTAGAGTGGCGATCAGTGATCGCGTTACGGAACTTACTCGTCTCGATTGTGCCTTGAGGTTCAATGTCGAGCGCCGAGCTAGTGCGGTTACTGACGGGAAAGAGCGGTAGAGAGGAGAAAGTTGTGGGCTAAGAGAGAAATAAAAAATAGATGGAGGGAGAGAGGAGAAGTAAAGATTTATTCCTGGCTTATATGTCGTCATATAAATCAGGTTCTTGGATTGATGAGCATTAGAGCAAATGGGCCACAAGAGAGCCAGGAACCCGCAATCTTCTTCGGCTGGCACGCGGAAAGAGTGGCGCTCAATGACGTTTCCTGATTTCTGGACGGCAACGGACGATTATGGTCCGCTTAGGAGCTGAAGCCCAGGTGGGGTCTTGAGCAGCGACTACAAATAAATCCGGCCTTTTAATTGACGACCAAGACGTCCAGTTTAACACGTTAGAGTCTTCCAGATATGTGGCCGGAGTATGGCTGGCTGATGACGACAATTAACCCAGGTGGGGTCTTGAGCAGCGACTACAAATAAATCCGGCCTTTTAATTGACGACCAAGACGTCCAGTTTAACACGTTAGAGTCTTCCAGATATGTGGCCGGAGTATGGCTGGCTGATGACGACAATTAACCAAGAAACAGGCATTTCCGTCTTCGTTGTCTTTTTCATTAACACGCCTTGGTAACCAATTGCTCGTCGATACTTAACAGCCTAAGTGAGCTCCAAAACAAATAAATTGCTCTTTTTTCTGTCCATCGACGATAGATCGGCAAACGTCAGAAATTCATGCAGATCACTCTTATCAGTCTCTTTTCGTTCGCACCACAGCTGACTTTACTTCATCTACAAGTGTTGGGCAGGTAGCCTCTAAAAGAAAAATATGCTTAGTCACTTCGCTCTTAGTATTTTGATATCAGAGAGTTGATAAGCCTCCATAGAATTTTCAGGGGGTCACATGCATGTGCAGATGGATTAGGGATTTTTATGGGATGGGAAGGAAATACAGCATCACGTAGACCAAATAGAAAAGAGCTATCCGACCATTTGCATTTGAGGCAGAAACTTAAAGGCAAATGATGAGGCCGTTTTTTTTCTAAATTACCCAAGGAGGAGCTCGATCTGAGCGATCTAAAAAGCCGTAGAGAAATCAGAGTAAAATGCCCGATAACCCGTTCAAAGGCGTCTCTTTCAGTCGCCTTTTTTTGTAATGCAACACTTCCAAAAACTGGAAGACAAAAATATGGTATCCGGATACATGTCTTTAAATTGTGAGTAGAAAAGGGGGCCTTTACAACGGGCCACACGAGGGCCAGATTGGTGATACACACGCGTTACCGAGTGTGCACAGAGTCCACGCATTCCAGAACAAAGGTTGCATATGAGAGTGAGTTGGAGCACTTCTAAGCGCAGGCTCACGCGGCATAGCATTCGACGGCTTACAAGCTTGGCCTCGAACTGGTGAAGGGGAGATAGGAAAGATAGATACAGAATGAGGTCGACTCTGGGGAGTTCATCCTCACACTACTTCAGCAAATTCCTCAGCAGCAAAGAAATTTTGACACGTTTTAACCTACCACGAAACTCTAAAGGTCGTAGTTTAGAAGGCTACCAACAACCCAGAATAACTCCGTCCTCCTCGCAGGACGGAAAGCCAGGCCGTAATGCCACTCCCACTTCGATTGGATCCGAGCCGTCATCGTGTGCCTGTGAAAAACTTTTTACATCTTGAGCGGAGCAGGTCGCTTGTGGCACACGCCAGGACGCTCGGTCATTACCAGTCTGGCTTTATATCCGATCCAGCAATGTGCGAACGGAAGGAGTGAGGCAAATGCTGTGCAAGTCTGCTATCAATATCAAAGAATCCGCGTGTAATGCAGCATACTGCGTTCCCCAGACTGTTCGAGGCACACAGTGGACACTGTCTCGCGACGGTTGAACTGACGGATAGAAGCAAAGAAGGAGTTAACTGGAACGAAGAAGCTTTGATCCTGTGGAAGATGAAGGACGAATTGGCTTTAAATGCGTACTTCCTTCTTCCCCACGTACAAGTGACGTTGTTGACCGCAAAAACCGACAATGTCCATGTTGCCGAAGACCAATAGAAGCACTTTTTTCGCTCGAAAAAAACATGAGACTTTGCGTTTCGAACGGTTACCCAAAAGGGTCCTACTACATAAATAACGGAATACTAGTCCATCAGACGGTAAATGTAGGGCGGGTGGGGGCGCCTAACCTACCGAAAACCGTTCCCATTGCATTGGCAGCGCGCAGCCCATGTGCGCATAGGGGGCATAGCAAGTGCTCGTGGGAAAACCGCATTGCTGAGAGATTGTTGGCACTCTCCAGCTACCCGATGTCGGTGGGGCCTGGATCTGTCTGGACAAGCTCTGACCCCCTGCGCTAGTCCCAACCTGCAGGTGGGCCTGGCTGTTCCACGCCCGATCAGATGCTTGGTTCATGGTGGCAGCGGCTACCGCGACAGCCACGCTGGCGGCGGCGGCGGCGACTGAGGTGGAGGAGGCGGAAGAGGAAGAGGAGGAGGAGGAAGCGGAGGATGGTGAGAGGCAGGTTGGGGCGGCAGCGGAGGGTGTCAAGAGGAGGGTTGATTCACAGCTGCCTACGCACACTGATGAGGCCTCCAAATGCAGTTTTCCTGCCTTTAAGGTAAGGTAGACAGTGGAACCGACAGATGAGTCAGCCGACCTGTTCCCGTGCAGCCTTTCGTCAGCGCTCCCTGGCACCGACCCCGTGCTTGCGGCAGCAGCTACCGCTGCTGCTCCCGTCGCGCCCTGTTGCTCACGCGGAGCTAGTTCGGAGAGCAAGGCCGAGAGGACCTGAAAAGAGGGCCGCTTCTCTGGCACCGTCTCCCAGCAAGCCAGCATAAGACTATATACTTCAGTCGAAGCGACCAGTGGTCGTTCGTTCCGTAGGCCAGAACGGAGGGCCCTCAGTAGGGATTCTGCTGAGTGTGCCGGGTATGGTGTGCTTCCGTACGAAAAGATCTCCCAGAGGAGGATGCCAAAGGACCAGCTAAACATAAAAAGTCACTCGGCTGAGGAGGAGGAGGAGGAGGAGGAGGAGGAGGAGAAGGAGGAGGAGAAGGAGAGGGAGCAGATGGGAGGGGGCAGGCGAGAACAACGATTTTGTATGTTTAAGGACTTTGAAGGCAAAATTTGAAATGAGAGGACAGATAAAACGAAAATGAACGCTCTGCTTACAGTTACTGATTTTAGTGATCACAGTTATACTCCATGTTGCACGATCATTTTCGACAATCACCAACACAGGCTTTAATAAAGTCAGGGCAACGAAGAGAATGAAGAGGAAACATGTGAGGCAGAGGGAGGAGGGAGAATAAGATGAGCAGGCAGAAACATGAGACAGAATTTGGTTATATCAAGAGAGTAGGAGAAATAATAAACGGCAACGGAAAATGGATGCGTGAAGGGTGATAAACCCCTTAGTATTGGCGGTGTCAGCAGTAATGGCACTGATAATATTTGATGAACATTGTAGGAAGGAGGAGTACGCGATGAAAAACTAAAATCTGCGACGTAACGACGACAGTTATGGTAAGTAGGATGATGGTGAACATTATTATAATAAAACAGAGAACTAAGGTGATGAGTACGCTGGTGATAAGGAGGGAGGAGGAGGTGGGGGAGGTTGAAACTAAAAAAAAATAAAGAAAACCTGAAAAGTTAAGAAATTGAGAATCATAAAATGATGATGAAAATGATGATGAGGTAGGGGCGGAGTAGTAGTAGTAGTAGTAGTAGTAGTAGTAGTAGTAGTAGTAGAAGTAGTAGTAGTAGTAGTAGGAGGAGGGAGGAGGAGGAGGAGGAGGAGGAGGAGGAGGAGGAGGAGGAGGAGGAGAGGAGGAGGAGGAGGAGGAGGAGGAGGAGGAGGAGGAGGAGGAGGAGGAGGAGGAGGAGGATGAGGAGGAGGAGGAGGAGGAGGAGGAGGAGGAGGAGGAGAGGAGGAGGAGGAGGAGGAGGAGGAGGAGGAGCCAAATGCAAAAGTGGCAGGTGGTTCGAAATTCAAAAGCCATATGAACGTGAATGACATTGTTCGGGTCGGGTCAATAGGGCTGACGCCGTACTAAACTACAATATAGGAAAAGAGCACTAAATTATGGAAAATACGTACACATCGCTTTTTGTGGTGTAGCGCCGATCGAAAATGGATTCGGGAGCCATCCACTTTATGGGAAGCCGACCCTAAAAATATTAAAATCCAGTCAATGGCGTGGACAGTAAAAAATAACAGTTATGATACCCGCTTTAAGTTAAAAATTAAAATCTCCTCTGCGGGTTATTAACCACCACCACCACCATGCCCCAAATTCGCTTTCTAGCTGGTTCGGCTCGTGGAGCAACATCTCACTAAACTTAACGTTCACCATGCGTGGGGCAGGGAAAGGAACGGTACATTTTAGGGGGTACGAACACGCACGCACCTCCAGACTGTCCTCTTGGTGCCTTACCGGGGCGGTAAAAACGTTCAAATTCCATTGTTGGAAAGAAAGGAAAGTTTACGGTTCCTAGGGACCTCGGTGTGCGCTTGCATTCGTTAAGTTTTTGAAAGAAGGCATGCCTCGTATCAGCTGCTTCTACCGAAGTGATTAATTGGACTACCAATGGGCTCTCGATGAGGAAGCCCCATTGGCTATGCATAAAAAGATCTGATTTTTCAACAACTTTCCAGCGCGGGGCGATTCGGGCGCACGCACCGGCACTGACCGATAGGCCATTCAGTGAAATGAATGCGCAAAGGTCCAAAAGGTACCATAGTGGGACAAAATTACTTGAACATGAGAAGAAAGCGTCCGCAGTGGGGAACAAGGGCACTTTGAAGGACTATGACTCTACCTTGCATCAATTTGTCAATACAACGCCCATCATGTTTCTAGACCACATCGTCAGTTGTTTGTGCATATGGCGTCCTTCAATCAAAATCTGGATTTATATTCCTCCCTATCTGGCATCAGAAACGTCAAAGAGCAACCACTGAAAGCATATAGACAGCCTGTTCCTCCTACTCCTCCTTTGACATTGAAAAGATAACCCACTCTATTTAAAACCGACGGAAATGGGCTTAATTGATTATAGAAAGGATAAGCATTACCGCCTCATACCCTCGGACCAGGTGAACAAACAATTTGGCAACTAATGCGAAATATAGAACAGGTTGTTCAGTGCGTGTTTAACTTCTACTCATGAGAGGTTTGCGCTTGCCCAGTAGAACAATTATCAAACTGAAAAATAAGTTATTCATGTGAAAGAATAAATATCTATTATTCGCACAGCCGTCATGCATGCCCCTCATAATTAAGGCTATAGCACGCTTGAAGTAAGTTTCTGTAGTTAAAATTTCAGTTCCATCCTTGCCAAAGCATTGGTGGCGTGGAATTTCCACAGCTTTCAAAAGCTGTTTGCAATGACTTCCTTATTGCGGCGCACGGGTCACGCCTGCTAAAGAAACTTGAAAAAGGGTTTATCCAATTTGCGGCCCCAAATTTCTTTGTAATTATGGTGATGACTGTGGTAGTAGTAGTTGTAGCAGTAGTAGTAGTAGTAGTAGTAGTAGTAGTAGTAGTAGTAGTAGTAGTAGCAGTAGCAATAATAATAATAATAATAATAGTAGTAGCAGTAGTAAGGTCATTACTATCAGCATTAGTAGCAGTAGTGGTATTAATGGTATTAGTCATAGTAGTAGTAGTGGTAGTAGTAGTAGTAAGGTCATTAGTAGCAGCATTATTAGTAGTAGTAGTAGTAGTAGTAGTAGTAGTAGTAGTAGTAGTAGTAGTAGTAGTAGTAGTAGTAGTAGTAGTAGTAGTAGTAGTAGTAGTAGTAGTAGTAGTAGAAGGAGGAGGAGGAGGAGGAGGAGGAGGAGGGAGGAGGAGGAGGAGGAGGAGGAGGAGGAGGAGGAGGAGGAGGAGGAGGAGGAGGAGGAGGAGGAGGAGGAGGAGGAGGAGGATAATTATTACCTATAATGCCGATGAACAGGAAATAAGAACAGGAACAGCTCGCAATACAGGTGCCTTTGTCGTAAATTCCGGGGAAACTGGAATTAGGGTTAAATTTAGGGTTCATGTTAAGATCCTGGCAAGATTAAGGTTCATAATAAGGCTAGCGTTTGGGATAGGACATGGAAATATTTACTATTTTTTTGTAATTGAGCGCATAGGCACTTTTATTACCTCAGTGGTGCGTTCCTATTTCCGTGTCATGTATAGGGGGCCATATAAGTAAACCTTAACAGTCGCGATATTAGAAGTAGCCATTTTTAATTTTTCCTTGTTTTTTTCCCAAACGTCGTATCCAATTAGGTGGGCGGATCTTCTGAGGAGAGGACCCCATCCCCGCACACATTAACCATCTGATTTGTTTGGACTGTGCTTATACCTAATCGAGATATGCTCGAAGTTATCTCTTCAGATTTTTGAGAGTTGGAGTAGGTAATTATTTGAACGTGCGGAACTTAACTGGAAAGATAGCATCTGCTCTCCATGAGCTATCGATGGACGTTTATCGATCGGTTACGGGACTCACTTTACCCGTTGTGCCTTGGGAACTCACTCGCGAGCCCCGCCAGAAACCGCACAGCGACTAGCATTATAGACGGATTAGGGTTAAACTGGAGAATATAAGTTGTTAATTCTAGCCACGCCACCGTTAAGAGCAGGGCTTCTAAAGTCACATTTCTGCTGAAGTTTCTGTGGTGCTTTACACAATTCTGCTCTGGATTCGATCCGTCCAAGCTTATCGTACAATGTGCCACCGAGAACTACGGCGGGTGGCGAAACCCATTCAACTTGGTGAGAAGAATCTAGCTGATCATTCTCGGGCACCCAAAATGTTGCGCATTTCACGTATCTGCCTAACCCGTTCCATTCTAGAGTATCTACGGGAAAGCACATAGGGATCGCTGTGAGACCCAGCAATGAGCCAATCCTCTTCGGTTATGCCATACAGGGGCAGAATATCGGTGAAATATGTGTCCTGACTTTTAGCTAGTACCTGTGCCATGAATATCATACATCACCTAACTTCAAAATCTTTTTTTTGTTAATGCGAACATGATATGCTTGGGATTGTATCTGTTAATTCAGCAAAACCAAGCAAACACCTATTGTCTTACTCAAGCGCATTTCAAGCAATGCTTAACCAGAAAAAATGCATAAACATCTCGTGAAACCATATCGTAATCTATATTCGAACTGTTGGCAGTTGCTTCACCTTACACTACTTCGTGGGGGATAGTTAAGTGTAAACTACGTCAAAAGACTATTTGCATTTACTTATTGGACACAAATTTTCCCGATTTTGACATTTCTACTGTTCTTTCGAAAACTGTTATCTCCAATGAGCGCAATATTTCCTCTGATATTTCATTTTTGTTTTTATTTCACGTAAGACCTTTCAGTGTTGCCTTCGAATACTTACTGATGCAGTTATCCCTGTTTTCGATTCATTAGAGATGTTTTCTAAATTCACGCACATCTGATAAGCTACGTCACAAACGATAAAGCGAGATGCCAATATCAGTCCTTCAAATTAGGCTTACTGAAATCCAATGGCAAGGTTTCTACCAACCAACCAAACAATTGCCCTTAACTCATTGAATCAATTTGCATCGTATCGTCGAACCTTATGGCTTGTTTTCTATCTAACATTATCTTCCCGCTGTGGAGTTTCGTCCTGAAGCCGAATCAGATTTATTACTGGCCTCGAGAGGATTCAAAAGTGGGTCAAATCTGTCAAAATCCCCTACTGATTAATTGTGTCTGATAGTCATCTGGTGGCTCCTATTTCAATTGCCTAGGTAATCCGCCTTGAGCAGTCAGCTTACTGCATCAGAATTGGTGGATTCCATACGTTGCAGTAGGCTGGGTGGGTAACTTGACCCAAGTGTGATAAAACTCACGGCTTCCGGTGCGGCCTGGTAGCTCAGTTGGCTAGAGCGTTGGCTATACTAACGCCCTCCTCTTGCTTGTGTGGGTTCAAATCCCACCGAGGCAGCCAAGTTTTTCACAAGTCGGTAAATGAATTATTCAAATCTGCCAAAGCCCCTCTTCCCATCGGAATCACTAATTGCTACATTGACCGGTATTAACCTTCGACTGCGTGGATGTCCGTTTGACAGGATGAACGTAAGGCACTACAGATGACAGTCCAAGGAGAGATAGGGAGAGAGAGAAAGAAAGAAAGAGAGAGAGAAGAACGCTTTAGGCGACAAGTTTATCGCAAGGCATTTCCGAAGGGTAAACTCACGTCACTACACTTGCGGTAGTAGTCACAGGCTGTGCGCGTCAGTCCAAAATCAGCGATTTTGGCCACGTAGGACTCCCCGATGAGCACATTTCTCGCAGCCAGATCGCGATGGACAATCTAAGGGAATAAGATACGTATGCAGAATTCAGATATGCAATGCTGTAGGCGCAGGAGGAGAAGCGTATTTAGTCAAACTTCCAGTGCGCTTACTGGGATCCATTTCAATCTTAAGGCCTTTCCTAGACAGCCAGAAAAAAAGACGGCGTATGTACCGAACCACCTGGAATATATCCTTAAATCCTCTCACCCGCAATCAAATGAGAAAGACTGCATTTGCTGCAGCTTTGATAAGGACGAAGAAACATTAGAAGTCAGCACATATAGCCTGGCATACTGGCTGCCGGGAACGTGTGAGCCAACTAATCGGAAAGCGATTCGAAGGAATCGACCCAAAACTGCCAGTCAGTCCTGAGGTTAAAATGACGGATGAGGTCCTTAGGAGTATCCACGAGTAAAACCACTACACTGTGGATTTTCCTAAGTAAGACTGCCTTGTGTGCCCGCCTAAATATAACACGGAAAGAAGAACCACCCACAATACATGTGGCTGTGCGTAAAATTTCGAAGCATTGCATTTAGGATTAAGGTGGCAGTTAGGTTTGAGTTAGAGGTTACGGTCAGAGATGGGGTTAGGTTCATGATGAGGCTAAGAGTTACGGTTAGTACCGTGTTACTTTAGGTTTGAGTTTTAGGGTATGACTAGGGTTCAGATTAGTTTTATGTTAGGGTTATTCTTAAGTTAACACACGGGAGTATTTACGCTTCCTGAAATGTACCATGAGCCCAGCTATTTTAAGTGGGCGGGGCGGTTTCTATTCGCGTGTCCTGCTTAGGCGGCCATAAAAAGCATCCTACCCCTTCTTATATGCTCTGTTTGGGCGACCTAAAGAGGACATACCCAAACTGTTCCATTAGGCAGCAATGACTGTGAAACGTGAATAGGTCAGCAGGGGGACCGTGTGCACGCGCGCCTCTCCCCGGGGGCTATCGGGGGACGCAGGCGCATTGTCTGCCCGTTTTGATCACCAATTTTTTCAAACTGGTAAGAAAAATTGCGCAGGTAGTAAACACCCCCAGGAAAACGCATTTCCCACTACTAGGCAGGTCGCTCGACCTTGGCCGCGCTAGACAGTTAATCAAGTTAGGCTCCTGTTCAGAACAATGTACACGCTTCGGTTTCGCTCTACCGGGGATTTTGTATGCAAGCCTATATATATATATAAGATTTTGCGCTAGTTGGCGGATTTAGGGCAATGGGTCCTTTGGTTTCTGATACATGCTTCCTCAGTTGGTTTGTCCGGTTTATTTCCTACACGGGAGTCTATTGGCAAATGAATGTAATACTTATTAAATAAAACTCCTCAATGATAAAAGATACGGACATTTGAGCGCAGTATATAAACACTATGATTACATACAATAATTGCTACGAACCCTCCATAATATTATAAAGTTTTTATGCTGTATGCCTTTGTGGGCACTATTTCTAAGAATATGGGAGGGAGTCTATAAGGGTTTAAAATATAAAAAATATATTCCACCTTTCGCTTGAGGGGGGCGGGGTGGTTTGGAACGCAACCCTCGGGAGCGAAGAGGGAGCACTGTATTTCTGTCGGCACAAAGCACCTGAAGACGGGTCCTGAGAAAATATGAGCACGTTGCAGAATGCGTAGGGCGAAACTATCTGAGTGGAATTACCTTCACAGACGTCTTACCAGTTCACATCAGTCAAACATTTTCTGGGGAGGACAAAAGGCCCCGAGACACACCAGGGTGCGTTTCCCTCCGAGCGCTTCTGACTGCCAGTCCAGGTTTGTAAATGGTAGGGATTACTCTTATATGGTTCCCTAAACAGGACAAGAGAACTGGACCCGCCGCATTAGAGGTGACTTTAAACCAAATTCCTGGGAAATTGGGGTTAGGCTTAAGGCTAAACCACCAGGCAGAACGGAACCAGTGCGTTCATTTAGCGATTGGTGCGTGTTCATCAACGAGTTTAGTCAGCATTCCCTATTTAAACTGGCAAGACAAAGAGCCCGTGGCTCAATGGTTAGAACGTTGGACTTCTGATCAACAGGTCATGGGTTCGAACCCCGGATGAGGCACCATCTGGCGTCGGGTATGCCTGACCAATGACGGTTAATGAGCCAGAAACGGTCATTCCAGTTTCCCTCGTCTTTTTCTTCATTGCTCATCTGTCTTTACTGCCACTACTCGCCGCTGTGCGGCGACTGGCGGGGCTCCATAATGAGCCACAAGGCAGGACTGTACGAGTGAGATCCGTTAACGATCGGTGAGCGTTCATCAACGAATGCTAGGGTTAAGGTTAGGGTGAGGTTTGGGAATCCGTTTGAGGTTAGGGTTATGCTTAGTGTTAACCGTAGCGTTAGGATTAAAATTATGTCTC